>JANRMT010062813.1:249681-273373 GCA_026402145.1 Polypterus bichir lapradei
TTTCTTTCTTTCTTTCTTTCTTTCTTTCTTTCTTTCTTTCTTTCTTTAATGTGAACAATAATTCTTTCCGTCTTGTTTAACTGACTGCACCTTTATATTCCTGCTTTCTTGTAATTTATGGTGCTTTTAGTTTAAAATAGTCAAAAAAATTCCAACTTAATAGTAAAAGAACAAGATAAATATGGGAATCAAAGGTTTTAGGCAGAGCTGTCTATCATCATTGTACTTAACCAATCATATGTCTGTAATAACACAAGGTCTGGAGCCCCACATGTATTTTTGACATAAACAGCGGCCTGTCTGAGGGATTACAGAGTGGCGTCTAAGACAGAGAAACATCAGAAAGACAAATACCAAACCACCTGGCTGTCGGAGAACATAACTCATGCATCACCCTGACTGCTGAATCAAAAAGCCACCCACCTTTGACAATGTTGTAAATTTTTAGTATGCTTTTTAAGGTTATATACATCCATACTTTGCTATCTGTTTATATTTTCTATTATACTTTCTTCTACTAGATGGTATTCTATTTTGCTTTTAAATTTCTATATGTTGTAATTTTTATCTATAGTGATTAATACAGTAAACACAAGTCACCTGGGGCTCATGTATAAACGGTGCATACTCACAAAAGTGTTGCGTTTGAACATTTCCATGTTCAAATCGCGATGTATAAAACTTAAACTTGGCGTAAAGCCACGCACATTTTCACGGTAGCTCCAACGTTGGCGTATGCAAGTTCTCCACTCAGTTTTGCAAACTGGCGGCACCCAACGTCAAAGCAGTGCTACTGTTCCAGTGTGGTTTCCCTTTCTTTTTTAGATCCACATCCCTGACGCAGCTTTATAAATACACTGAAATTAACTGCATACTGTTTATTAGTTTAATGCATCTGATTGTAATTAACCTGTAACAATATAATGGTCCACAGATGGTCAAACTATTCTAAATACCATAACTGCTTTGGCATTGTTACTCTCACTGCACCTTTTTCTTCTTCTTCTTATAGCTGCTCCCGTTAGGGGTTGCCACAGTGGATCATGTTTTTCCATATTACTCTCACTGCACAACTCTGAGTATTTATATCACTGTATCTGAGTGGGGAATCACAGCTCTATAGTAGTTAATCAGAATGAGAATTATCGGTATACAGCATCAAGCACATGCTGCCTCAGCCATGCTGTCTATTGAACTGCTCTCATACGGCAAATGCTTCAGAGCCTTTCCTTATGGTTCAGAAACAGTTTTATCCCAAGAACTATAAATGCACTCAATCGGTCCATCAATTGCTCCTTGTAGAACGCTTTGTACTTATAAGTACAATTACCTCACTGTAAACTTGCGATACAGTTATAATATATAAAGCGTGTATTTACATATGATGACGCTATCTTTTTTATGATGAAATGCAGCAAGATATGTTTATTATATTATATAGATAAAACTTTACCTTCATTTAAATAATCTATATTGTTAATAATTAAACATGTGAGGACACGGTGCCGCAGCGCTAGCGAGGAGCTGGTGCTCCGTTCACGGATTGTTCCTGCCTCACACTTTATTCTTGCTGGGGCTGGCGCGACAAGGGAAGGATAGATGGATGGAATAATTAAACAGGTACAGTAATCCCTCGCTATATCGTGCTTCAACTTTCATGGCTTCACTCCATTGCGGATTTTATATGTAAGCATATCTAAATATATATCATGGATTTTTCGCTGGTTTGCGGATTTCTGCAGACAATGGGTCTTTTAATTTATGTACATGCTTACTCAGTTGGTTTGCCCAGTTGATTTCATACAAGGGATGCTATTGGCGGATGTCTGAGAAGCTACCCAATCAAAGCACATATTATGTATTAAATAAAACTCCTCAATGATATACGATATGCTTCCTGCGCTGTGCTTCGCATACTTAAAAGCCCATACAGCACATTGATTTTTGATTGTTTGTTTTTCTCTCTCTCTCTCTCTCTGACATTCTCTGCTCCTGACGGAGGGGGTGTGAGCAGAGAGGCTGTTCGCACACTGGCCTAGAGGATACGGACGCTCCTCTAAAAAATGCTGAAAGACTACCTTCACATTACTCCCTTTCTTACGGCTGCTTTGTAGGGCGGTTTAAAAGCCCGAACAGCACCTATTGATTTTTGATTGTTTGCTTTTCTCTCTCTGTCTCTGTCTCTCTCTCTGACATTCTCTGCTCCTGACGCACACTCCTTTGAAGAGGAAGATATGTTTGCATTCTTTTAATTGTGAGATGGAACTGTCATCTCTGTCTTATCATGAAGCACAGTTTAAACTTTTGAAAAAGAAACAAATGTTTGTTTGCAGTGTTTTAAAGTCCCTGTCTCTACAACCTCTTGTGTTTCTGTGCAAATCTGTGACCCAAGCGTGACAATATAAACGTAACCCCCACGATCGAGGAGGAATCACTGTACTAAGAAGATATTTTAATGTTCCTTAAAAGTTTTGAAGAACTGGCGTTCTAAGATTACAGATGGCTTAGCGTCTATTACAGAGCTGATTGTGTGGCGATTAGTTACTTGGAGAAAGAAAAGGAAGGACAGGAATTGGTTAGTATGTTTGAAAGAGACAGTACTGCTGCAATAAATTATTTCATTGAAGCGTGAGACATGAACAATCACTGCGCCACCATGTTCCCATGTTTAATAACATGCTTTAACTCCTATCATCATGAAAATGATTTAAAGTATACATCTCAGTATTTTAATTATTCAGAGAGCTGTAATATCATGAATGTAATAGATTCTGTGTCCTGTCAGAGGAATTGAAAACCTGTTTAAGAAGCACGCAGTGATTCACACACATAGAGCACACAGAAGATCAAATACAAAACAAAGCATTTAACGTGCTACTTTAGTTACGATGGGATTTGAGAAACTAGTAAATTAAACGATATTAAGATGAAGTCTATGATGTTCTACTTTAAAGACAAAATAAACTATGTGATTAAAGTGGAAATTTAGAGATTAAAGATGACATTTTCTGCTTTTTTCCCACCATGTGCCTATTTTTTTTTCTCTGTACCCTAATAAGCTTTCATATGACACTCAGACGGTGGGCTACCATTTGCTTTTTCATGGCGACTTTGAAATCTGACAACTTCTTTTTTTATTTCAGGCACTGTGCGACTTTTTGAACTTGAGCTTTCAAGTTTCTCCCACACGCTATGTCACTCGATCAACTTCCTTTTGTTGTTTATACCACTGTTTAAACCAACAAATAGTAAGTTTTTCCTTGCCTCCACTTGGTATTCGCTGAAATTCTTCTATTTCCCCCCGTGCTTTTGCCATTACCTTTTCACAGAACGCTGAGCTTAAGGGCTATTTATATCGATTTGCATATTCAAAGAGGTGTAATTCTGGGAGGAGACGGGGCAGGACAGCAGGTGCGTGCACGTGCCTTACTTTTCATGCTGACCGGGATTTATGTAGCGGAAGAACGTGGAAGTTGGCGTTCGCACAAATTTATGCATCTGGATTTTTTTTTGTGCGTAAGCACATTTCCGCTTTTGTCCGTACGCCATGTTATAGTGTGAATTCTTCACACGCCGTTATGCATGAGGCCCCGGATGTAAAGGGGATTACAGCTATTCAATTTTGCAGAGCTATCAGGCTGAGGGGGGCACTCCAATAGAGGAACTGTGTGGTAGAAGAAAGACATTGTTGGTTGGTAAGTAGCATTTAACCAAAGGATATATCAACCTACAAGAGTCTAGAATATTCAAAGAGACTAAATAGCTTTTAGGCCTAGGTCATATCCACTGACACTCATTGTTGTTCATGCTGAAGATTATGAGTCCCTATATGGAATACTAGGGAGTGACTAGCAGTGTCGGCATCGCTCATACTCGAGTGTGTACAGGATCTGTGTTTGTGTCTGTGTGTGCAAAGCAGATCAAGCCATAAAGAACTTCTTGATGAGTTACTCTCCTACTTAAATAATTTACCTGCCTCACATTTAAATAGACAAGTTAAAACCTGAGGTATGTCCACCATAAGTAAAAGACATAATAAAAAAGACCTCCATTATGTAACTTATTAAATCAAAGCTGGGCTTAAAGGCTCTTTGTTCCTCATTACTATTCTCCCATTTACATACCCCTGGAACAATTATTTCAGGAGCATTCTCCATATTGTACATGGCCACTACAGTGGCCCTGCTGTATAATTATACAAATATTAGCTGTGCTGCCCATCTAAGATGAGTTGAAATCCAATCAATGAACGTAGAACTCAGTGTTAACATTCTCAGTGTTACATGCCATTTGGTGTGGTATCCATAAATGCCGCATTGATGTCTATGTTATGCCATCTATTGAAATGACAAATGCAATGCATTTCTTTACTAAACTTGTTTGTGATGCACCATCTTTTGGAATGACAGAGACCCAGACTGACACACAGATACACACACAGACACTTATCCTATTATTAATGTGGATGCAGCATCCCCTGATGCCTACTATTGCAGTACTGAAGAAGCAACAAAATGCAAAAGCATCGCTGTTCCAATATTGGACACCACCACCACTACATTAGCAAAACGAAAATGGGAAAAGCCTCTGTAAGTGTACATAGAATTTTAATGCTTTATATTCATTTTTTCCAATTATATTTTATAAGTCTTATCAATTGCCAAGCACCCTATAAACAGTTTATTGACTGACTTAATGACACTACCTTACCAAAGTGCTCCCTGTATAATGCAATGTATTTTACTTACAGTAGCCATAACAGGGGTTAATTGGAGGGAATAAATTACTATGAAACCATTTTTAATTATAAAACCGTAAATAAGCAAACTTATTATCCAAAAGGTAAAAACCTTGGCAAAAGTAGGAAATAACACTGAACATCAATTAACTGCAAGACTAAATACTGCACATTTTGATTAAAACCAGTTCAATGGAATCAATACACAGGCAGATGGCAAACTTGATAGAGCAATTTATTCACTTGATGGTAAGGTTGGCATGGAACAGTAGGCATGAAATGGGCTCAGAGGTCCTTTCTGCAAACAGGATCTCTATGTACAGCTTTAACATATTTCTATCTCCATCAACATAATTGGCACTTAATAAAGTCAAAATGCATGTTTTTTTATCCTTTAACTGGTCTTAAAATGATGTCCTGGATGTTCTCCTCTGTGCCTAAGTGATGCATTTCTCTCTTTCAGTCCTGGCAGGCAAAAAAGCAGAGAAGTCAGCCGCCTTCCTAAAATCCCATCTGCTTTAAGGAGTCCAGCCAAGTGTCTTTCCGTTGAGTATTAGTTCTGATGCACTCTCCCCCTCCCTCTCACACGATGTCTGTCTGTGTTTGTGCAGGTAATGCAGTCTTAAACCAGCAGGTGACAGTCACTTGAAAAGAACTTCCACCATGTGTGCCGGATGCCTCTTAGCCACCTAGCACTTTGAAGCAGGGCGGCTTCTCCGAATTCCTGGGTTGCAGTCCAAAGGCTATTTATAAAATAAGAACTTTATATAAAATCTGTCAATCAACCAATTTCATTTAAAAGAACCTAAAAAATAATTTGAATACTGTGATAAATTTATACATAAGAAAAATGAAAGGTTGCCTTCAGCACTGCAGTAAAGTTCCACATTTCTACTACCCGTTTTAGGAGGACAATGCAGAAATGATGAGCTGTTGCAGACTAAAGATAACCTGGCCAACTGTGCTTGCTGCATTGCCTTACTCATCTGTGATTCCTAAAGGTTATTTTAAAATGTACAAATGAGGACTAGCCTGCCACTTGTTGTTCAAGTGTCTGAGCACTACATCACTGAAAGACAAAACAAATTGTGAGGTTTCCCACGGAAGAGGAAGATACTTTATAAAATAATATTGGCCAGCTGTTTTACTGGGCATAAAATTAAAGGTCTTGGCAGTATATACTATAAACATTTTAATTTAGTAAAGCTAGTTAATTCAACTTTCCGGTATATAAACCAGCTAATCCAGTTTATGGTCATGTGACAACATAGCCTATAAAGGCAACATCTCATGCAAGGCAAAATGAAACCTGTGCCACCCTGTCAATGGACACCTGAAGTCAAGCAATGCCAATTTAGAGATAACAATGAATAAACAGGGCATGTTTCTGAGATAGGGTTTGGGTGAAAAATATACAGAGAAAGACTGATTGTTACAATAAGTCACAAATGGGATGATCAAAACTGAGGAACAACTTCCAAAAAATCAAAAAATACCCCGAAAAAGACTTTTTTGATGAATTTATTATTAAATGAAGCAAGTAACCAGAGTGTCTTATGTTTCTTGGTCAAGAAAAACATGGTTGAGAGATTAAGGATGTGCCATAGCCACTAACCGTGCTGCTGTTCCCATTTACAATGGAGGAGAAGCCACAGGAAGAGGCCTGAGATAATGTCTGGTCAAGTACACCAAGTCCTGCCCCTTCTTCTCTGGAGAGTACTGAGAAAGATGCCACAGTGGAAGCTGACATTCATTTTGGAACCAGCTTCCAAGAAGGACAGAGTTCCTGACTTCTAAGGAACGTTATGAACTAACACATCAAATTGGATTATTTCCATTGCCTTTCGTCCTTATTTTTAGCCAGGACATTATACAGGAATTCATTTGGTAACCCAAATCTCTGTTTGTTTATTGCAATTATTTTACACAAGCAAAAGAAACAATAATTAAATATTAAACAATTAATCATAAACTAATAATTATAAATGAACAAGAAAACCAATTCATTAGAAAAAAATGAGAAGAAAACCAATAATAAGATAAAACACCTCTTTATAATACCAATAAACAAATTCAAAAACTATCAAAAAAGGATGATTTAATATTTAAACAACATCACAAAAAGGCAAAGAATGGCCAAAATCTCAACCAAAATGCAAAAAAAACAAAAAAATCTGAAAACCCTTTTTGAGAAAGGTAGCAAAAAAAAAAAAGTTAGCAAATGCCACAGCAACAAGGCTGTGGCAATTTATCTTTTTGACAGACTGAAAAGGCCAGTTTTAATAGCTGCCTTGTCCTTTTAATCTCAGGACAATAAAATACACAAGGGATCAGGATGAAATTACAAATACGAAGTCAGTCATAAATTGAGCACTAGACAGCAATGAAAAAACACAAAAAAAACAAAACAAAAAGAAGTACTACAATTCTGACACCCACATGATCAGGGAAAGAAAAGGCAAACTCAAACACAGTGGCGCAACTAGATGTGGGCAGAGGGGGCTGTCTCTGCCCCGGGTGGCACATTTTTGGGTCCGGCATTATTGGTCAAAAGGCTCAGTACAATTTGTGTGTAAGCAGCAGGGTTCAGAAAAATATCACTCATGAATGAAAAAAGTAAAATTCTCTGACTTTTATCGACAAATGCTTCAAAAATAATTTTCAGACTGTCCTTCTGTGGCGGCATCAGACACAGCAGTTGAAATTAATGACGCAACTAGGGGGTTCCCCCTGCTCGCTTTGCTCTCCAACCGACTGGCCTGCACTACGTGCCAGCCACTTCGCGTCTTTGCCACTCACGTTGTGAAGAGTGGGGATGAACGCACCCCAAGGAGACGCGGTCGCTCCTCTGAAACCCCCTCTTAAACAGTGATACAATGTGAAACAAATTCAGTTTTTTTTTATCTCCTCTTTGCTCGATCAGCTGCTGGATTGCTGCTGCCGTGCTGTGTGATCTGCCTCTCTCACGGTGCTTCAAACATTTAAAACCCTGTGCAACAGCTGTCCTACTCTCTTTGTCTTTTATTTCTGGTCCCGGGCATGGTTAAATCTCTTGCCACAAAATCTCGTCTCGCATATACATATATATATGTAGGTTTTAAAATAAGCCAGATTTAAAGCGTGACAAAAAAGTCACATAAAATCGTTGCACTTTTAGGCTTAGGATTTTATATATAGAGAGTATAATAATTTCTAGGATGATAAATAACTAATTTACAATTTATAATTTTGTTTCGTTATCAATCCAAATTTGTTCTTGCTCTGCGGAGAAAACATCCCCACCTATCACTTGTACACTACACTGGTTCTGGTTTTCGCAGCGTAATTATATTAAACTAATAATTAAAACACAGCTTATCAGTGCATCTATACTATATTCTTGTCTAATTGATAATTATAAATAATTATATGTGGAAAAATTATTGCTGTTCCTCTATATATGAATAAATCTATTCAAATTTTATCTTAATTTTTCTCTATACGTCATTTTAATTTTTTATTTAAATAGGTTAACATATTCAGATATGTTGGAGGGCGGCAAATTGAAGCACCAGCCCACCCCGAGTGGCAGAAACTCTTAGCTACACCACTGCTCAAACAGCCTTGTATAATTAAATGTGGATGTGAATATGAACTGATATTTGATTTTTGCTTTGAACCCAATACTCTGTAATAGAGCTACGACTCAGAAGTGCCATTTTAAAACACTAATTAAATGAATTTTTTCTTTCAGCAAAACTGAATAAAAAAATCTACAGTATTTCAGTTATCTTGTGGATAATGTACAGAACAGGAAATTCTTGTAGCTGGCAGTCAAAGTGTTAATAAATTTCAAGTTTATTGTCATGTGAGCAACAACACTAACATGAATATCTACTACAGATTAGTGACAGTAGAACAACAAATGTTAAATAACTGTCAAAAATGTTTAAATATAAAATTGTTATATATACTGTACAGATAATTTTTTATATAGTGTCGTTCAGGATGAAAAAAATCTAAAAATCTGAGCATTTTTCTTTTTTTTTTTTTACTTACAGTAAGCAGATTAACAGATAGTTGAGAGTCACTTGGTGAGACATTGTATTTGAACACAGAGTTTTGTGGTTCCAAGTCCAGCTTTTTAATTACTAAACACTACTGCCCACTGAATGCCAACCTAGCACTTTTTAGCTGAATACAGTGTGTCTGCCGATCTTAATCCTCAACAGGACATGTCGTCTTTTATTCATTCCTCTTAATGGATAAATCAAATTTAATTTTTCTTAAAAAGTCACACTTAATTTAGTGATAAATCAGTCCGTTTCATACCTTCTTTCTCTCCTCTGATTGCTTCAAGTATGTCTGCCCCCACAGACCTTTCTAGCAGAAGTTGAGCACATCATGCCAAACAAGCATATCTTCACGTTCATAAATGTTGGCAAGGAGGTAGTACTGGAGTGTTTCTGATGAGAAATCCAAATCAATTAGCAGGGCATTACAGCAGTGAATTACAGCACATCTGTGTAGGCTCAGTATTTCCATGCAGACAGGGTAATGAATAAAAGTGCAACAGTTTAATTAATTTGATTCCAAAACGTACACCTGCAAATACGTACATTACCACTAGGTATGGATTTCATAAACAGACGTACAAATAAATGTACATAAAAAATTGGAATAAACTTCTATGAGACTTATCAAAACCTTTAAGAAAGCAATGCACATCTTGGTCAGACTTGTAGGAAAGGCAAAAGACTAACTGCACACAAAATGTTCTCGTCGGAGAGACAATGTCATGGGAGGATGTGTAATGGACTTGAATTCAGTGTTTTAAGGAAAAGACAAAATTCCTGGAAAATTCTGCTACAGGTTATTGATGATGGATATCTACAGGGCATAAATATTTACTTGTCTTACAAAAGAGTCAAATGCTTTGAATAATCAGACTGCTTTTATTGGTATTTCATCCACACACAATGTGGTGATACAGAACTGCCTGCTTCCTTTAAAAATGAAAGAGTTCTGGGAACAGTGGTTTCTAATCAGGTACTTCTTGATAGCTGACAACAATACTATTGTTGAACCAAACTAAATGTGTTTACACTGTTGCTCTCCAGAGGAAATTGGCATGGTCCATTGTATAACTGATCGTTATGTTGATCTATGCAGAGATTGAAGTATTTATGTATTTCTTGGTAAATGAGAATAAAGTAGAAAAGAGAAGTATGATCTGAGACTCATGACTGCTGCCTGCCTCTTTTATGCTTTGTGACCATATCGCTGTGGCTACACCCTGTAGCAACAGAGGCTTGGACCTGGCCCAGGTTCACCCTAGGCCTGATGCCGGTAACAGATGCACTAGGTAAGTCTGCAATAAAGGGTACTTTTTCCTCAAATGCATATTTAAGGCCACAGCTAATGTAAATATGGTAATAAACAATAAATACGATAATTAAATCTGTCCTACCCTTAACAACTGTCTATTGCACATTGCCAACCCTAAAAACAGACTTCTAGTTGACTTCAATTACAGATTAGTTTACTGTTTAAAATGACCTTGCATAATTTATATAAAGCATTTTTCTCTTTTACATGTCTCATAGCCGCTCCTGTTGGCAAACAGAATCTCAGTAGTCGGTCTGAGCTATTTAGTTGGTCACAGAGTCACACCGGTATTCCAAAGTGTCCAAGATTTACAGTGCATCCAGAAAGTATTCACAGCACATCATTTTTTCCACATTTTGTTATGTTACAGCCTTATTCCAAAATGAATTAAATTCATTTTTTTCCTCAGAATTCTACACACAACACCCCATAATGACAACATGAAAAAAGTTTATTAGAGGTTTTTGCAAATTTATTAAAAATAAAAAAACTGAGAAATCACATGTACATAAGTATTTACAGCCTTTGCTCAATACTTTGTCGATGCACCTTTGGCAGCAATTACAGCCTCAAGTCTTTTTGAATATGATGACACAAGCTTGGCACACCTATCCTTGGCCAGTTTCGCCCATTCCTCTTTGCAGCACCTCTCAAGCTCCATCAGGTTGGATGGGAAGCGTTGGTGCACAGCCATTTTAAGATCTCTCCAGAGATGTTCAATCGGATTCAAGTCTGGGTTCTGGCTGGGCCACTCAAGCACAATCACAGAGTTGTCCTGAAGCCACTCCTTTGATATCTTGGCTGTGTGCTTAGGGTCGTTATCCTGCTGAAAGATGAACCGTCGCCCCAGTCTGAGGTCAAGAGCGCTCTGGAGCAGGTTTTCATCCAGGATGTCCCTGTACATTGCTGCAGTGATCTTTCCCTTTATCCTGACTAGTTTCCCGGTTCCTGCCACTGAAAAACATCCCCACAGCATGATGCTGCCACCACCATGCTTCACTGTAGGGATGGTATTAGCCTGGTGATGAGCGGTGCCTGTTTTCCTCCAAACGTGATGCCTGGCATTCACACCAAAGAGTTCAATCTTTGTCTCATCAGACCAGAGGATTTTGTTTCTCATGGTCTGAGAGTCCTTCAGGTGCCTGTTGGCAAACTCAAGGGGGGCTGCCATGTGCCTTTTACTAAGGAGTGGCTTCCGTCTGGCCACTCTACCATACAGGCCTGATTGGTGGATTGCTGCAGAGATAGTTTTCCTTCTGGAAGGTTCTCCTCTCTCCACAGAGGACCTCTGGCGCTCTGACAGAGTGACCATTGGATTCTTGGTCACCTCCCTGACTAAGGCCCTTCTCCCCCAATCGCTCAGTTTAGATGGCCGGCCAGCTCTAGGAAGAGTCCTGGTGGTTTCAAACTTCTTCCACTTACGGATGTGCTCATTGGGACCTTCAAAGCAGCAGACATTTTTCTGTAACCTTCCCCAGATTTGTGCCTCGAGACAATCCTGTCTCGGAGGTCTACAGACAATTCCTTTGACTTCATGCTTGGTTTGTGCTCTGACATGAACTGTCAACTGTGGGACCTTATATAGACAGGTGTGTGCCTTTCCAAATCATGTCCAATCAACTGAATTTTCCACAGGTGGACTCCAATTAAGCTGCAGAAACATCTCAAGGATGATCAGGGGAAACAGGATGCACCTGAGCTTAATTCTGAGCTTCATGGCAAAGGCTGTGAATACTTATGTAAATGTGCTTTCTCAATTTTTTTATTTTTAATAAATTTGCAAAAATCTCAAGTAAACTTTTTCACGTTGTCATTTTGGGGTGTTGTGTGTTGAATTCTGAGGAAAACAATGTATTTAATCCATTTTGGAATAAGGCTGTACTAGGGAATCCATTCCCGGATGGGTTTATCCATTCCCGGGAATTCAGGAATCCCGCATTTCATTCCCGGGAATCCCGGGCTCCCGAGGATGACACAGTGCACGGGCATCTCACATGTGAACGGTTTTAGAACAACTGACACTTATTTTTAATAAAACTACTGCAATATGTTGACACAAATAAAAGACTAACCTTATCTACAAGCCACTTCATGCTGTCATATAAGTACATGTATCTTTAGTTGTGGTAATAAGAGCGTAGAAATAACAATGTTCTCACAGGTGGCGCACTGATAGTGCTGCTTCCTTGCAGTAAGGAGATTGTGGGTTCGGTTCCTCCCAGCGTGGATAGCGCTTTGTGTACTGAGAAAAGTGCAATATCAGCGTTTTTCAACCTTTAAGTATTTGCGACCCGAGTTTTCGTAACAGTTCTAATCGCGCCCCCCTAACGTTTTTTTGGAAAGGAGCCCACTAATACCAATTTGTTCTTTTTTAATTAATGATCATAGACGCATATTTTATTATACCTACTTAACTTTTATCGACATTTATCTAATTCTATATGTATTTTTCTAATATCAGAATGTAGTTTAAGTTAATTTGTTTTGGTTTCAATATTTTCGATTGTTTTCTTTTTTTCACATCTTCGCGCCCCCCCTTTTGTTACTTTGCGCCGCCCCACAGGTTGAGAACCACTGCGCTATATAAAAGTAATTTATTATTATTATTATTATTATTATTATTATTATTATTATTAACGTGTCCAGCGTGCGGTCATCCAGGCAAGAGCGCACCTTCGTGCAGAAGTACGCTAGCCGCTGAGTAAGCACGCTCTGCCTCCACTGAAGTAGGCGGCACAATCATCAGATACTGAGACACTTGTTCTAAACAACGCCCGTGCTTGCCGTTGCTCCGAAACACCGCCATTTCAGCTTTTACTGATGCATCCAGTTTCTTGTCATCATTCTGTGATGGCAAGTTTCTTGGCACAGATAATGTGGATGCAACAGACTGACGCATTGCAATTTCAAGTTGCTGTTCAAAGCTGTTGTCTATTGAAGTGCAAGCTGCGGCAATGGCGCCACCTTAATTATTTTCAACTATAACTCTGTTATTTCTTGATCGATTTTACACTTTTACACGCTATTATGCGAGCTTGGCCGTTTCCGTTTTCCCGGGAATTATAGCAGTTTCAAATGTCCGGGAATCCCGGGCTCGGGGAATGGATTCCCTAGCTGTAACATAACAAAATGTGGAAAAAAGTGATGCGCTGTGCATACTTTCCGGATGCACTGTATACCTGAAAGTGCGCCTCTACAAACTGCCGTGTGGCGGTCTGAGAAATCCTTTATCACACATTACAAATACCTATCTGACAAAATATTTAAAAACAAAAATGACTATTTGATGTAGTAAAAAAAAATGTAAAAATGCTTCAACTTTCAAAACAGTTAACAGTTTCCTAGAACACACCAGAAAGTTATGCCATGTGCATATTTCCTTACTTGTTTAAAAAATAATAAAGTGCTGTACAAATTTTGCATATTTACAATAAGCAGATAATCAAGCTAAAACAAATTCTATCATTTATATATCCTTAATGGTACCAGTGTACATTAGATTCACTGTATTCACTGTATAATGTGACTTTATCAGCCAGTCAATCAGTCAGTCATTATCTAACCTGCTATATCCTAAAACAGGGTCACGGGGGTCTGCTGGAGCCAATCCCAGCCAGCACAGGGTGCACGGCAGGAACAAATACTGGGCAGTGCGCCAGCCCACCGCAGGGCACACACACACACACCTAGCACACACTAGGGACAATTTAGGATCGCCAATGCACCTAACCTGCATGTCTTTGGACTGTGGGAGGAAACCGGAGCACCCGGATGAAACCCACGCAGGCACGGGGAGAACATGCAAACTCCATGCAGGGAGGACCCGGGAAGCGAACCGAGGTCTCCTTACTGTGAGGCAGCAGCGCTACCACTGCACCACCATGCCGCCCACAATGTGACTTTATATTAATAATTTACGATATTTGCATTGGGATGTGATCTATCTAATATTTCATCCAGGGTTCCTCCTTTGGGTGGGATTCAAGCTCATGCTTAATGTCTCTTTTGCCCATTTTGGATTAATTTATGTACTTGATGTTCATATTTATTTTTGCTTTGATCTGTTTCTGTGTAACCTGTGTTATGTACCATCTGTTTTAGGGGTGGTTCCCCAAGAGGTGTGGCCACGTACCAATCACTGTCAAGAACTGTTTACTTGTGTTTCTATTGTATTTATTGTGATTTCCTGTATTTTTGAGACTATGCTCTATTTATGACTTTACCTTGGAATTCTGTATTAGGACTGTGTTTGCTGTGGATTGCCTGAAGACATGCTGGGTTGTGTCTTCAGTCTCCAAGCAGTGATGAAGTTGAATCAATCATCAATAACAGACCCCTCATGAATACATCAAATAACCCAAATGCTTTGGAGGCCCTCACACCCAATCACTTGCTGTTACTGAAGACAAAACCCAACATGCCTTCTGGACACTTTTCTGCCTTCTCTAGCAATTCCTTTTGTGGTCTAAGGAGATTTTGCTTCTACAAAGCATTTCTGATAAAAAAAAATAATCTTTTATTTTATCAAGCTTCTTCAAGGCCCCTTTTGCTTCTAGTTGGTGTTTTGATGGTAATCCCCCCTAGTAGGCAATTTTTGGAGGCATTTATGGGACTTTTGTACTTTTGGAAATCAAGTTTACCTCAATGAAAATATGTAACAGTATAGCTGTGAATTTCTTTTATCGTTCAGCTGGCCCCTTCAGTCTAAATGTCAAACTCTACCAGGGTAGTCAATGAAACTGCAAGACTACACTTAGTATGCACATGTATACATAATTAAGAATAATGTAAAAGCATTAAATATGACAATTTAGCAACCTATGTATTATGATCTTGGTACTACAAAATAGCAAAATAGAGTAAGGCTTTCGAAAAGACCCACAAGAAAAGGCCAGAATCCTTACTGGCCTACCCCAATACAGGCCACAAAATGGAAATTAAGTTTTAAAGTTGACAAAGAGCAAAAGAGTCACAGACAGTACAAAAATGTTATATAAGAGGACTAACCGTGAAAATTCTGGCATGTATAGGAACAAGTCACTAAAGAATATTTTTTACAAAAATCTACATTTTTACTCAAAAGAAGATAAATACAAATAAAATCCTGAAAAGAGCAAAAAAGGTGTTGCCTAAAAGGCAATCTTAAGATAAACAAATCCCAACATACATACAATAAAGAAAATTATAAAATTCAAAAACAGAACTAAACAAGATGATCAAAAAAGTGGCAACAGCAAAGAAATGACAGTTCTCTCAATACACTTTGTGGCCAATTCAGCGAACTGCAATAGGGTTCTCTTTTCCAGCCTGTCTTTAAAGACAAGGGGTGGTCACTTAGCTGCAGTGCAAGGGATGGCCCCGCCCCTTGAGGTTCCGCTCACAAATTATAACGAACATAAGAAACTGCATAATAAATAGGGCAAATTCAACAGAAAATACATAATTGGAATAAATATAAGAAAAATAAACTAAGTATAATCTCTCTATATATAAAATCCAATGTCTGTCTGTCTGTATATCTGTCTGCTTTTCACGAGGGAACTACTAAAGGAATTTAGATCAGGTTTTTTTTCTTTAATTTGCTTGAACATTCTGGTTGATTTTGAGACTTCTCTCTGCTTAGCTAGCGAATGAGAGAACTACTTCACGGATTTAGATTGGGCTTTTTTCTATAATTTCTGGTTGATTTTGGAACTTCTCTCATCATGCTAAGAATCATAGTTTCCTTGCAGGAGCGATTTTTTTGTGCTAATCTGAGATAGAGGCTGCGGGCCGAGGGGAGGGGGAAAATGTGACATCAGGAATGGACAGCCGGGCAGGGCCCTCCTCACTGTCCTGTTTCACTAATACACGGGCGACTAGTATAATATAAATCTACTGTATACTAATAAAAGGCAAAGCCCTCACTGACTCACTCATCACCAATTCTCCAATGTCCTGTGTAGGTAGAAGGCTGAAATTTGGCAGGCTCATTCCTTACAGCTTACTTACAAAAGTTAAGCAGGTTTCATTTCGAAATTCTATGCGTAACGGTCATAAAGGTCGACAAAGTCCGCCATGTTGAACTTTTTTATTTATGGCCCCATCTTCACGAAATTTGGTAGGTGGCTTCCCTGCACTAACTGAAACTGATGTACGTACTTATTTCAGTAGTATGACGTCACTGTCGGCCGCCATATTGAACTTTCCAACGTCACTAATTCTCCAACTTCCCGTGTAGGTAGAAGGCTGAAATTTGGCAGGCTCATTCCTTACAGCTTACTTGCAAAAGTTAAGCAGGTTTCGTTTTCGAAATTCTACGCGTAACGGTCATAACGGTCGACAACGTCCGCCATTTTGAAGTTTCTTATTTATGGCCCCATCTTCACAAAATTTGGTAGGCGGCTTCCCTGCGCTAACCGAAACCGATGTACGTACTTATTTCAGTGGTATGAAGCCACTGTCGGCCGCCATATTGAACTTTCCAACGTCACTAATTCTCCAACTTCCCGTGTAGGTAGAAGGCTGACCCCATCTTCACGAAATTTGGTAGGTGGCTTCCCTGCGCTAACCAAAACTGATGTACGTACTTATTTCGGTGTATGATACCACTGTCGCCCGCCATATTGAACTTTCCAACATCACTAATTCTCCAACTTCCCGTGTAGATAGAAGGCTGAAATTTGGCAGGCTCATTTCTTACAGCTTACTTACAAAAGTTAAGCAGGTTTCATTTCGAAATTCTACGCGTAACGGTCATAATGGTCGACCACGTCCGCCATGTTGAACTTTCTTATTTATGGCCCCATCTTCACGAAATTTGGTAGGCGGCTTCCCTGTGCTAACCGAAACCAATGTACATATTTATTTCGGTGGTATGACGCCACTGTCAGCCACCATATTGAACTTTCTAACGGTCTTTGTTACTTATGGGCCCATCTTCAAGAAATTTGGTACGCGGGTTCCCAACTCTAACTGAATTCTACTTGCGTACATATATACGTCCATAGCCTGCAGCTCGGTCACCATGTGAGGCGGCGTTGGGTCCCCCATCCCAACGCCTCCCATGTTGTTGGCTGCCTGCCTATATAGGGCCATCCGTCGCTCCGGTCTCTACATTCCCTTCCTTGCTTCGCTACGGGATTCACGTCTCCCTGCTGATAACTACAGCCTTTTTATTTAATCCACGGCTTCTCCACTGTTTTATTGTTTGTTTATTTCGATTATAGTTATTGTGTAGGTATTTTAGACTTACTTTACATTGTTCAGGTACCCATTTCCTTTATTGTTCCAACCATACCCCAATTAACATGTCTATCGAGGTGATCACCATCGATCAAAGAACTGTCACTTACCGAGTGGTTTCCATGCCCGGAGATGGCACCTACCTTTTCCATTCTCTTTGTTACATATTGCACGGCCATATCAGGCTCACTCTTGATATCCGGAGGAACATTGTGTCTTATGTATTGAATGACTGGGACAGGTTCAAGGTGTGGACTGATGACAGTACAGGTGATAATTATACTACACAGGAGCACTATAAGAGTGAAATGCTTAAGCCCTTCACCTATGGTTCTGCATGTGAGTTGATGGCTGCCGCTGAATTGTTCGGTTGTCGCTTTCAAGTGTACCAAAATGGCCAAATATTTTACACCTTTGGACAACCGCCAATGCCTCTTAAACATCTTAGATTCACAGGTGACGATTTCAGTAGTGGACACTTTGATGTTTATGAATGTTTAAACTCTCAAAAGCTGGATGTGAAGTTATCGATGAAACCGGTTGTATGCTTACAACGCTTGACAGATGCCGAATGTCACTTCAACACAAGTCCTGCAAATACTGTCGTAATTGAAACAAACCATGAAACTCAAACCGATTGTGACAGCAGCAATCCAAGCTGTGAGATCTGAAACAAGATTACTGTTCACATGGCCAACTGTACGTTGCATGCTCAAGAGTAAGCTCAGCGCACAGCTTGGTCATATTACAACCGGAGGGCTGAAATGACAATGTGGTATACAAAGAGATCCTTAACAAATAATTATTGGTATATTTTCCCTCAGTTTAAAAAGGTTTAATTTTCTTCTTAATAAAAATTTTAAGGCAGTATTTTGCTGCTGTGAAGCGCGGGTATTTTGCTAGTACAGTATAAGACAAATTCACAAAAAACAAAAACAATAAAACAAAACATAAACATAACACAATGTCTTTAATTAAACCTAAGTGCAATATAATAAGCAGATATGTGATCATTTCAAGAGAAACAGTTGTGGCGGGCGGCCGGGACCAATGCCCGGCCGAGACACCCCTTCTGTATATATGTTCAGGGGGTGTGGGCTATTCACTACCTCCCCCTGGACACTAGATGGCTGCCACTCTGGGTTGGAGCGGTGCCTCGGACTCCTGCATTGCTCCACAGGAGTTGGAGTTTGGTACAGCCCTGTTGGGTCCCGTAGGTGCCACCAGGGGGTGCTACAGCTGGGACTCCTGAGCACTTGTGGGCAGTGTTTTCGCCACACCTGGAAGTGCAGCCGGAACTCGGCAATCAAGCACCTGGAGCACTTCTGGATGGACTATAAAAGGAGCCAGCAGCCACCACTCCACGGCCAGAGTCAGGAGGAGGAGGACGAGGCTTGACGGAGAGGAGTGGTGGTGGTTAAAGGAGAAGTGTTGGTGCTTTTGTGTGTTTTACTGGTCTGCTTTAGGACTGTGCTGTGGCTGGGGGACACAGGGAAGACGTGCCCTCCAGTTGAAGAAAAATAAAAGTTTTTTTGCTTTTATATGTGCCACCGGTGTGAGTCTGTGTCGGGTCAGGGGCCTATATAGCGCCTTTGTTACACAGTATAATAAAGGAACCCAAAAGTTTTCACTTAAAGGCAGAAGTTGTAATTTCTTGCAAACCAAAGTATACAAGATAATTTTATTATTTACATATATACATTACTGTACAATACTGTTAGGCCACTTAAAAATAAAATTGTTTTTATCAACAAGATTAATACAAAACCAAGTAATTGCCCATGCGCAAGATGTGATGTTCAAGATGTCATAAAGTAATTTGAATAAACAAAACAAATTTAAGAAGAAAACACACAAATCCGTCTGTGTCTGACGAGAAGCACCTAAAGGTCACTTTTTTAAGAGACAGAAGGAAATCCAGTTTATCCAGCAGAGTCATCTGGGATCAAATAACACACTTCAACTGTGCAAAAAAAATAAATAAAAAAAGAAATGGACTTGCAGTGTGTGTTTAAATAAGAGAACATTCTTGCTTGGCAGCCTGCAGTGTGGTGGCATGTCCTAGGGGAGCATCTCAGAAAGCGGAATACAGAATTTGATCAAAATCAGTGAGATGCTGACTTCTAAGAATTATAATGTTGATTTATCATACTATATTTTCAGGATAAACAACATTGCATTTCAACACAATAAACACTACAAACACACTACAGACAAAATTAAAACCAGCTTGGAATGGAAGTCAACTGGTGAAGCACTGACAGTATTTAGACTGGCTATCTCAGAATCTCCATTGATGTGGATCACTAGGACATGGATAAGAAACAGCAAACAGCAGTAAAGGTCTTGCTGGTTTAGATCCCATAAATGGCAGAAGTGATTCCACTCTGTTAGGCCCCTGACCAAGGCACCTAACCTGCAATTGCTCCATCTTGGGTATGATGTTAACCTGCATTCAGCCCTGCAAGAAGGTCCTCCAACTTGCAGGGAAATCTCGGGCGTTGGAAGATGGATTGGCACTCCAGCCACTGTAAAAAACTTCAAACTAGTGTGGTGCCGACGTGTCAGCCATTGCACGGCTGCAGTCATGTCCTAATTTGGGATCCTGAGGAGGTTGGTCATGTTGTGGGCACAGCAATGTCCTATATCAGTGCAAACTCCCAACCTCTCTCTCTGTCTGTCTCTCTCCCTCAAAAATGTTGCATCAATCTACCAAAGAAATGTCTTCAGTTTTCTTTCAAACAGAGGCCACACAAACTACAGACATATTTTAAAAGCCCTACACATTCTTGTTACTTTTCTGCAGTTATCTAGTGCTACTACAAACAAATAATAATAATACAATACAATACAATACAATACAATTTATTTTTGTATAGCCCAAAATCACACAAGGAGTGCCGCAATGGGCTTTAACAGGCCCTGCCTCTTGCCTCAAGCCCCCCAGCCTTGACTCTCTAAGAAACTCCCAAAAAACCCCAGTAGGGAAAAAATGGAAGACATCTGGGGAAAGGCAATTCAAAGAGAGACCCCTCTCCAGGTAGGTTGGGTGTGCAGAGGGTGTCAAAAAGAAGGGGGTCAATACAATACAATACAACAATAATAACCAGATCAGTACACATAGCTTTAAAAATAATTGTTTTGGGTGGCCAAAGAGTTTTTGCACAGTACTACATGTACAGTTAGGGTTAATAAAAAAATAAAAAAAATAGCTGGAACACCTTGCAGACAACCTCAATGGACTGACAAGACATCCCATGGCCTGTGCTTCAAAATCATTTGTTATTAGCTCTATTGATATATCTAACTTTTACAATTTTTCAAGTAATTTTTTTATACTTCTTTATCTTTCATTTTTCCATTGTATAATGCTTAATCACATACATTGTGGGTTGTCTTGCTAGTTGCTAAAACAACCTGCCATTGCCTCCAGAACAAAGTGAATGTGTTATAATTGACGTAACTGACAGCAAGGTGATTATATGAGTAACTTGTCTCAACCTTAATAAACAAAAGCCTTTTTCAATTATATCAATTACATGTCTTCACCTTTGCCCATTTTGTTGTGATTTAGCAGCACACAAGAAGGAGAAAAGTGGGGCAGGCCATATGATACATAAAAACACCAGACCAGGACTTCATAATCTGCCCCAAAATAGGCCTAGCCTTGTGAAAATAGTAGAAACTTCCTGAAAGACAACCATCACTGCAACACTCCACTCATTTGTGCTTTATAACAGGATGGCCAAAGTGAATCCTGTTTCCTCAGATAAAGACACACAAAAGCCTACTTGGTAAATGTATCTAAACTATGAGAAACAAGATTTTCCAGTCTGATAATGCCAAGATTAAAATCACGTCTGGAGTCAATCAGGCACCGCTAATCACCTGAGCAATAGCATTCTGACAGTGAATCATGGTGGATGGAACATCATGCTTTGGGGTTGTATTTTAGAGGTAAGGACTAGGAGACTAGACAGGGTTGAGTGAAAACTGAACTGAACAAGGTACAGAAATATTCATTAATTTTCCACCACTTATCTGAGACTGGGACGCGGGGGGCTTACAGTCTTAGTAGAGAGCCCCACACATCCCTTTCCCTAGCCACACTTTTCCACTCATACTATGAGATTCCTAAAGTGTTCCCAGGCCATTGGCACAATATAATCCTCCTAGTGGAACCTGAGTCTTTCCGCTGGTTTACTCACAACGGGTCATGCCTATAAAACCTCTTCAGAAAGACGGCCAGCAGGAGCCCAAACCACCTCGATTGGCTCTTCTTGATGTGGAGGGTCAGAGGCTGTACTTGGAGCCCCTCCAAGATCTCCATGCTTTTCACCCTTTCTCTAAGGGGGAGTCTAGCCACCCTGTGGAGATAGCTCATTTCAGCTGCTTGTACCCATGATCTCATTCTTTTGGTCATTACCCAAAGACTCATGACCATAGGTGAGGGCAGGGACAAAGAAACAGAAAAGAGAGTAGGGGTCAGTACGGATTTTAGAGCTACCCTGAATAGTTAATATGAGGAAATTGAACATACAGAGTTTCAGGATTAAGTTAAATTAAGTTAAATTGAAGTTATAAAAAGGCCATGTTAAAGTAATATGTTTTCAGCAGTGTTTTAAAGTGCTCTACTGTATTAGCCTGGCGAATTCCTATTGGCAGGCTATTCCAGATTTTAGGTGCATAGCAGCAGAAGGCCGCCTCACCACTTCTTTTAAGTTTTGCTTTTGGAATTCTAAGGAGACACTCATTTGAAGATCTGAGGTTACGATTTGGAATATAAGGTGTCAGACACTCCGATATATAAGAAGGGGCGAGATTATTTAAGGCTTTATAAACCATAAGCAGAATTTTAAAGTCAATCCTGAATGACACAGGTAACCAGTGTAGTGACATCAGAACTGGAGAAATGTGTTCGGATTTTCTTTTCCTAGTTAGGATTCTAGCAGCTGCATTCTGCACTAGTTGCAAACGATTTATGTCTTTCTTGGGTAGTCCTGAGAGGAGTGCGTTACAGTAATTAGTCAACTGAAAACAAACGCGTGAACTAATTTCTCAGCATCTTTCAGTGATATAAGAGGTCTAACTTTACTTATGTTTCTTAAGTGAAAAAATGCTATCCTAGTGATCTGATTAATATGCGATTTAAAATTCAGATTACAGTCAACAATTACCCCTAAGCTTTTTACCTCCGTCTTGACTTTTAATCCTAATGTATCCAGTTTATTTCTAATAGCCTCATTGTATCCATTATTGTCAATCACTAAGATTTCAGTTTTCTCTTTATTTAACTTGAGAAAGTTACTATTCATCCATTCTGAGATACAAGTCAGACATTGTGTTAGTGAGTCAATAGAATCGGGGTCATCAGGTGCTACTGATAAATACAGCTGTGTGTCATCAGCATAGCTGTGGTAGCTCACGTTGTGCCCTGAGATAATCTGACCTAACGGAAGCATGTAGATTGAGAATAACAGCGGACCCAGGATAGAGCCTTGTGGAACACCATATTGGATATCATGTGTCTTTGAGATTTGATTACCACAACTAACAAAAAATTTTCTCCCTGTCAGGTAGGATTCAAACCAATTTAAGACACTGCCAGAGAGGCCCACCCATTGACTAAGGCGATTTCTAAGAATATTATGATCAATAGTGTCAAATGCAGCACTCAGTTCTAAGAGGATGAGAACAGATATATGGCCTCTGTCTGCGTTCACTCGCAAATCATTTACTACTTTAACGAGTGCAGTTTCTGTGCTGTGATTTAGTCTAAAACCCGACTGAAATTTATCAAGAATAGCATGTTTATTTAGGTGGTCATTTAACTGCATAATAACTGCTTTCTCCAGAACTTTGCTTAAGAAAGGCAGGTTAGAGATGGGTCTAAAAGTTTCAACAGCCGAGGGGTCAAGATTATGTTTCTTAAGAAGGGGTTTAACTACAGCAGTCTTAAGACAGTCTGGGAAGACCCCCGTATCTAATGACGAATTTACTATGTCCAGAACATTATCAATTAGCATGCCCGATACTTCTTTGAACAATGAAGGACAATGAACCTAAGCACAAAGACAACACAGGAGTGGCTTAGGGAGAACTCTGGGGATATCCTTCTGTAACCCAGCCAAAATCCAGAATTGATCCCATTTGAACATTGCAGAGAGACCTGAAAATAGCTGTCCACTGATGATCTCCATCTAACGTGACAGAGCTTGTAACGATCTACAGACAAGAGTGGCAAAATGTGTAAAAGGTGAACTGGTCTGAATACTTTTTGAATCTACGGTTGATAGATAGATAGATAGATAGATAGATAGATAGATAGATAGATAGATAGATAGATAGATAGATAGATAGATA
>JANRMT010062813.1:274020-352116 GCA_026402145.1 Polypterus bichir lapradei
ATAGATAGATAGATAGATAGATAGATAGATAGATAGATAGATAGATAGATAGATAGATAGATAGATAGATAGATAGATTTACTAATTCAGCATCTACCACAAAAATATTCTTCCTTATCTTAGTCCTAAAAATTATTCAAGAGTCAAAGAGTTCTAACTCTGTGATGAGATTAAAACACAAATTGCTCAGTAATTGGCTCACTATCTTGTCGACTCATCTGCTCAGCCAGCCTTGGCCTGCATGTGGTTGTTTGCATCTCTGATAAATAAATAAAACTAAAGAAATAAAGAAAGAATTGAGCCTGTTAGATGTTTCTTTGGCAGGCTATGACTAGGATATTTGCCAGAGGCTCTCAAATAGAGTTTAAAGCCTCAATATAGATATTTTAAGCACAGATCAGCAACAAAAAAAAAAACAAACTTTACATTTACATTGATTAGAGTTCAACATTTTTTTTTTTGTGTAAACAGGACCAGCCATTAAAGAGATACTTGCTTCTGTTACAATGAGCAATGCGTTTTTCCTGAGAGTGAAGTGAACGCACTCTGATGAAGTTTTATTCTTGAGGGCTCACATGGTGTGTGGTGTTTAATCTTCCAAGTCACTTTAGGTGTTCTAGGCGCAACATCATTGTAAAACATTCACTGTAAATGAATGAATGGATGATACTAAACATTTAGGTAGCATTGTCTCTCGAACATAAAAGGAATTTCAAGATTGGGATCCCCAGGTTTGATGAAATCTGTTCCAGCTCCACAGCCAGAAGAAAAATTAAAAAAATTATGTTTTAGCTTTTTACAGCAACAACAAAAAATAAAAATATCTCTCTATATATAAAGCAAGAGGATATCTGTCCATCCAGTATCCATACCCTTGTCCATGCATAATGTCAACTGCTGTCCATAAGAGGGCATGATTGTCAGATGAACACTGGCAAGTAGTATACCTTGAGATCAATTGATCTGGAAAGAAACCACTGAGAATACTGTAACTCCACAGGGGACACGAGCTTCACAATGCCTAACCACCCAAATTGCATTATAAGAATTTGTCCCAACAATCCATTTGATGCATGTCTCCTAAAGAAGGTAAAGATAAAAACCTTACGATTATTAAGAGAGTATAAGTGCTATATGTCTCAATTGTAAATAAATATAAACAATGATATCTGAGAAACTCTATTTCAGGACTGTGTGTTGGATGGCTGGGAATTGTGCCCTACCGGGAGACCTGGAGGAGCAGAGAACCAGGAGAAGGGTAATTCATACCCCGGAACATGAGAAGGCAGCCCCCCTGGGTTGTTTCGGGGCCACAGGCTTGGACCTTAGAAGCTCAAACCTGTTAGGGTCTGTGGCCATCACCAGGGGGCGCCTGGACAGCTCCAGAAACAAGATCTGCAGCACTTCAACCACACCCAAAAGTTCTGCCAGAAGAGGAGCTGGATTCATGAGCAGCGTTTCCGCCACACCCAGAGGTTAATCAGGAAGCACCTGGAGCACTTCCATTCCACTCCCATTCTGGGAGCCGGATTTGAGTGGCAGAGGACAGAGCTTGCGAGAAAGGAGTGGAGGCAGCAGTGAAATAAAACAGAAGAGAAGAAGGACTGAGCTGTGTGAGTGTATTGTGGCTGTGTTGTGTTGAAAAGAAGGGACAGAACATAATAAATGTGTGTGTTGTGAACATTCACAGTCCGTCTGTCTGTGTTCTGGGCGTCTTTTTTGTATTCTTACAAATGGGTGGGGAAAAGAGAAATATAAAACAGCACAAATTATTCTCTCAAACCTGCTTATAATTATTCTTTAAATGACAGCAGTGACATTTTTAAAATACAACCTCTGCAGATGTTATCAGAAAGGTTGTATGGTTGTGTATGTGTTTGAGAGAGACAGTGGGAAAAACAAAGAAGAGGGAGATAATGAAGCACTTAAGAAACAATATTTATGAGTCGCTCTCCTCTGCTCAAATCCATTGCCTTGGATATGTGGTTGCTTGTGGGAAGGGTCCTGGCTTGGATCAGATGACAGATTTGAATAAAGTAAGTGTAGATGGAGTTGCCACTGGCACCAAAGTAAGGTAAAGTTGGCGTTGTGAATCTGCAGGCAGTGAACATGGCCGAGAAAAGATCACTGGAACTTCATGGATGAGGCTGTGGAAGATCAGAGCAGCAGTAAAGTGTCGGAGGGTGATCGAGGAAGAAGATGACCTCCAGTGAACCTCATGTGAGTGAACAAGGGAGAGTGACTGAGTTTCACACTGTATGAGGCTACCAGCACCAGTAATAATGACATATCAGCTGAATTATCCCTATTTTGTCATATAGTGCAGCCACCAAAGCAGAGTATTAAAGGATATCAAACAGTCAACACCAAAAGCAAAATAAATAAATAAAGCTAATAAATAAGCCCACAAAAGGCAGGGCCAACCTGACATCACTCCTTCCTATTTAAAGCCAGAGCTGAGTAAGCTAAAATCAAAAGAACTGCTCTGAATTGTGCCTGACTTTTGTGGAACTTTTTGTAGGCCTCACTACTGTTTCGCAGATATTTATTCAGGGTAATTTATAAAATTAGTGTACTAATACTATAAGGGAAACAAAGTTAGAAATACCCATGTCTGCAGCAGGAAGTGCTACTAGTGCAGGCCTGGGTCTTTCATGACTAATAAATAGATTGATTAATTGTATTGACATCCCATAAGTCACTAGTGGGCAATATGTAGTAGCCATGTACTTGGGTAATTGGGATGGCAGTCAGTCTAATTCTCCTTTCTATGGTAAGGGGGAGCTTACCCTATATAACACACGAACTTTAATTGTTCACAGAGAGTTCAAAATTCACATACCCAGAAGTCAAAGTGGGCCCAGGATTAAAAGCCATTTCTGGTTTGGAGCTTGGAGTTGGGAGATGAATGTTGGAGAAAGGGTCAACTAGATGAGGATGTAAGGCCTGCCATATTGGTACAGGACAGTGGTGAAGAAGGTGAGCAGAATGTGAGCTTATCCATTGGGTAAGAGGATCACTTCATGGGATAGTTAGGTAGGTGCTAAAGGCAGAGGGTATTTGTTGTTAAATTCGTCTCTTATTGTATGTTATTGCTATATCAGTTGTTCTTCTTATGTTGGATGTTAGGTCTGTGTTGGTGTTTGGGGTCAGCTTGTTTAAACCCCTGAGGTCAGGTTGGGGAGCATGCACCGGCACAGCGTGTTGCCACACACACCACATGATGAAACAGCTCTGTATCCTGGTTGGCAACTCCCCAAGCCATGTGGCCAAATAATCCAAAACATGTGAATGACTGTATAGCACAACATTTATAATCAATAGAGATCAATTTTCAAAATAGAGCACAAGAAGTGTAAGACTATTTTTCCAAAGTTTTGATGAAAACTATTCGTCTGATAGATGATTGCTAGATGACTGGCATCACTGGAAATAAAACAGAAATGCCTTCACACACAACCACACTCACTCTTACAGGGTTAATTTAGACTTTCTCTTTGTCTTTAGTATATGGGAATTAACCAGGAATCCAGAGAAAAACTCACATAGACAATGTCTGGGGGTGGCATTCAAAACTAGTAATCCGTGAGAGCAGGGGTCACCACAGACTCCCTATCCAGCTCACCTCTGGTTTAATGAGCTGAGATAAGATACAATGGATTCAGAAAGTATTCAGACCTTTTCACTTTCTGCTCACTTTACTGTGTTGTAGATTTCATTTGAAACTGATAAATGTCTCATTTTGACCATCAATCTACACTCAATAACACATAATGACAAAGTGATGGTATGTTTTCAGAAAAGGCTTGCAAATGTGTTCAAAATCAAATACTGAAATCTTTCATGTTATAAGTATTCAGTCTTTTTACTCTGGCACTCCAGATTGTGGTGATGGCACCCTGTTTGCTTTCATTCTCCTTGGGATGTGTCAAGATCTTGATTGGAGTTCACCTGTATCAAGCTGAATTGACTGGACATCATTCAGAAAGGCACACAACTGTATGCATCAGGGATGTGCGGTCAGGGGAGGCGTCATTATGAAAAGTAAAAAAAATAATGATGATAACATGAAATAAATGTGTGCACTGGTCTGTGCTATAAATTTGTTTTCTGTATGATTCCAATAATTTGGATAATTTTTATAGTCAAAATCACTGAATTGGCGCATTTCTTGTTCAAATACAGGGGAGACACATGAGGTGCGGCAGCGACGAGCCTAATCTCACCTCGTACTTCACTCTCCCTCACACACAGGGTTGATGCCTGCAGTTGGCGCATACCTGTTGCTGTCACTCTGTATGTCACCAATATAATGTTTGCAGACACATTTATTCCACAGTCTGGCTAATATCCTATTTAGTCTTGCTGATCGGACATAAAACCAGAGTGAAAAAGCACAAGGCGAGCCAGAAAGTACTGTGCCACACTAAAGGGGGCGTATGTGAGCTCAACAGGTGCTTGTTGCTGCTGTTCTCTACGCAGAACCGCCAATAAGTTAGCAACATCAGAAGGTCAAGTGCACTGTAGCGGTCTGTTTATTTTTATTTTTTGTTCCGACTGACTGCCAAAATAAAAGATTAAGATTTTTAAAACTAAAGGAAAATAAGAGGACTTTTACAAGAAAGTGACGGAGATTTTTGTGGAGAAGGATAGGCGCATGAACTTCATTTACAAGTAAAGGTTAAGTCCATAAACGGTTTTCAATTTTAGAAAAAAAAGGGATTAGTGTAATGTTTGTTAAGATGGGCAAAATACTTAATTATTAACCATTTCAATTTTGTAAACTGTTGTTATGTTCAGATACGCTTACTTTGTGATGTTTGTCCTTCCTGAGCCGCCTTACAGTGGATCGTTCCCAATGTAAGTAGTGTATCTGCTACAAATACATATAGTTAAGTTCATCCCACTTGCTTAAACCTATGGTAGCATAGCCGGTAAGTTTATATTTGTAAAATGTAACCATTCTGTACTGCTACTTATAGTTTAAAGTTGTTACCAAACTGTTTGTTATTTGTGTACTGAATATTATATTTCTTTACTTGTAGTTTCACACCTGCTCTTTGTTAATGAACTGGAGCTTTGTACACCTTGTGTCAAGTCAGTCTCTGAGTCGTTATATTGATAAAGGGAGGAGTTTAGCTGCCTGAATATCTATTACAACGTAAGAGTGAGATCAAAACAATCAGGCTAAGAAAAAAACAGTCCAATATTTAAAAACTAAAATTTGACCTTAAGTAAAATAATATTTTGTTTTTCTTGTTATCCTTTTGTTGAACAGTCTATATTAAATTGATTAAAGCATCAGAATTAAAAGCTTTTAAAAACAACTAAATATTTCAGTTAAGGTCAAAATTGAACTCCGTTTTTTTTTGTACACCACTCTATATTTTCATTTGTATTGAATGAGTATGAATTGTGCAAAGCAAACTCTCTACTCTCTGTCTCCGCTATAAATATAACATTCTTTCTTAGCCAAATATGTGCCTTACCTATGTGTGTGTTAAGAATGCCGATGAAATATGAAACATAACAAGTAGTCAATGTGTATGCTGTCAATTGAATAGTGAATAAACTAATCTTTTGGGTTCATTTATTTGTAAATTTGACTCTGAAGGAGTCCATGTCTCACCGGCCATGAACCTCATCGCACGTCACTGGTATGTATAGAGTCCCACAATTCACAATGCATGTCAAGACAAAAACAAGCCATGAAGTCCAAGGAACCCAGTTTAGACCTCTGTTATAAAAATCTTTCAGTGTTCCAAGGAGCACAGTGACATCAATACTTTCAAAATGGAAGAAGAATAATTGTGATATGGAAGAAGGTCGGAGCAACCAGGATTCTTCCTAGAGTTGGACATCCTACCAAATTAAGGAATTGGGCAAGTAGGGCCTTGGTCAGTGAAGTTCTCTTCTGAGATGGGAGAAACTGTTGGAATCAGCACTCCCTCAATGAGGTGTTTATGGGACAAAGTCTAACATGGGCTTGGAGTTTGCCAAATGGTATTTAAAGGACTTTGAAATCATGGTGTGGTGAGACAAAACTGAACACTCTGAACAGAACTCCAAGTGCTACGTCTGGTCACATAACTCATCACCTGCTAATACAATACCAAAGGTAATGGATAAAGTTGTGGAGACATCATGCTATTGGGGTGCTTCTCAGAACAATGGCTGAGGAGACTGGTATGAATTGTGGGGAAGATGAAAGCAGGCAAATACAGAGATGTCCTTGAAGAAAACCTGCTTGAGAACACATGAGACTTCAGAACGGGGCAACCCCATGGAACTTGTGTGAAAAGACCAGAAGATGGCACTTTACAGATGCTTCCCATCCAATCTAATGGAGCTTAAAAGAATACTCCACCAATTTTTTTAAGTTACGTATCCCATTTGTTTTGCATGTTTTAAGCATTCAACTAGATAATGGAAATGTGGATTATGCTATTGTTTGTGGAACTGTTATCACTTGTTCTGTATGAAAACATAAGGTTAAAAATGTTCTCTGTCATTACTACAAACTATATGGGTTGTATAACATATAAAAAACTTCCTTTAACAAGACCTGCCAGGAAAAAAAGGGATAAACATCCCACATTCAGGTGTATCAAGCTTGAAGAGACTTACCCAAGAAGTTGTAATTGCTGGCAAAGGCACTAATACAAAGTGTTGAGTTAAGGGTCTGAATACTTCAATGAATGAGAGATGTCAGCTTTTGATTTTTAATAAATTTGCATAGCTTCCTGAAAACATTCTGATTTACTCAGTGTAGATTGATAGGCAAAAATAGGCAAATTTATCCATTTAAAATTAAACCTACAACACAATAAAAGTGAAGAGGTTTAAATATTTTCTGAATCCACTATATGCAAAAGTTATGAGATGTCACTTATTATTTTCACTTACTAACAGGTTGACCTCTAATATGATAAAATCAAGACAAGTTAATTCATCCCATAAAAGATATATCTACTTTAATTTTTTATTTTTCCTAATAAAAATGTTAAGCAAAATGATAGAAGGAAGAGATGCTAATGATCGATTTGAGAGGAACCATCTATCATCTGGATCAACAGAACTCATACTTCCTCTTTCCTCTATTTGTCATGTTGCTTGTGATCCAAGTAGGAGCCCAATTACAGAATAACAGATTAATTTGTGGACAGCGTGAGATTCCTGCCACTTTGTTTCAATACGACCAGCAGGTTGTTCTCTTTTAACTTTCTTATATACAAAGTATAGGGAAAGTATTGTAAGCGTCCAAAAATTCGATATTGAGATTTTGACGAATTTCAACGTTTTAGACCTCTCTGACTTTCCCGTATAGGGAAATTATTGGAATCCTACAAATTTTTGATGAATCTTGAAGTTTTAGACCTCCTTGAGTCCGAAAATATCATTTTTGGAATTATGACTGTGTGTGTGTGTGTGCGTGTGTGTGTGTGTGTGTGTAAACATGATAACTTGAGCACTCTTTCACTTAGGTCAACCAAATTTTGTATACAAGTATTAGGTACAAAATGTAGTGTGAAAGAAACAGCTGGACACACAACAAAGGTTTGGGGCAGCCACCAGTATAGTTTCCCTGGCTGCAAAATACTTAAATTTGTGTACAATGTGTACAGGTTAGAGTCCAAAACTGAACTGTTTAAAGTATGGAGGATGAGGGGGTTTTATAGGTGGTTCACAGGAAGTGAAGTCATCAGGGTTGGGATAGGAGGGATTTCTTGTGGTTGGTCTGCCGAGAGACAAGAGAGAGGCTTAGTGAACCCCACCACCCCCTGGCCTGGCATGGAATTGGCATTTCCTGGTCCCTTTGGTTGACTCCCAAGGGCACGTGTGTCACAGTAGATTTCTATCAACTTTTGGGCTATTTCTGCTAACCAGAACTGGTACTTTACCTGAACACATACTCCATTATTTTTTTATTCATGCAGCTGCAGAGTCCAATGTATTCAACTTTACTTTTATAATAATTGTTCAATATTGTATTAATCTGATCTGTTGTTGATGGTTCTTTAATGCACATAAATATATAAACATATAAACATTGTCTTGCAGTTTACTCCTCAAATATCCATTCCCATATCTGAGTGTGTACGACAAAGTCCAGGGGAGACCTCTCCCGATTTTTATATGAAGTAAGTCTGCAGGTCAAAAGAGCACTAATGCCTTTCACTTTTCAGAAATCCATTGTTATTCTCACAGTGTAGACATACTGGTTCCTGTAAAGTGAACCAAACATCTTTATGCATTTTTTTTTTTATTATTTTGTAGTGTCTGTCTTAGTGATTTATTATTTCAACACACTATGCAACTCAAAAAAAAACAACAAATTTATTCAAAATGAGACATTCTGACTGACAGGATATTCAAAACAGTATGTTTAATTATGAAATAAAGGTTAGAATTTACTTGGACATTTTAATTACTTTCCTCAACATGAATGGAACCAAAGCAGGTTAAAAAACAAGGACTGAATCGCTAAGTATTAGACAATGCATAGCAATGAGTGGATTCGTTAGATCAAAGTCCTCTAAGTAACTTAACTGATTATAACATCTCAAACTCACTTAATCCAGTTAAGGGCTACAGGGACCCCAAGCCTATCCCAGCAGCCCTGGGTGCAAGGCAGGGGACAGAGTTAGGCATTGTGCCAGACCACTTAAGGGCTGCACACAGTGACACTAACATGGAGCCAGTTAGCTCTGACTGTGACTCGGTCCGTTGTAACGGACTGTAGACCCTGCAGAGGTCTTTTTTAATTCAGGAGGGTTGACGAGGGTTTTAATTTACAGCTGCTTTTTTTTTTTTTCTCGGCTGGACACTCCTCTGTCACTGCATAATGAAATTTATACTATCATGATTTGTTCATTAAATAAGAACTGCTCTGTTTTATTGTGCTTATTCACGTATATAAACTTTTGTGGGGTGTAGCAATTTGCTTTAAATGCGTTGTAAATATGGATTTGTGCTTGCGTTCTGAGTTTGTAGTCAATGAAAAGTGCTATACATAACAAACAAGCCTAAGTGAAGTGAAATAAATTAACCAAAAGCACATTACATTTGTTTTGTGTACGAGCTCTGATGTGAATGAAAGTTGCCAGGTATGGACTTGTAAAAATTAGGTAACAAAATAATATTGTAAATCATTAATAATATTTCTTATTCAGAATCGATTAATTTATTCAGATGTCATTAAATTACAGTAGAAACATAATATTTGAATAGCTAAAAACATTGCAGAACAAAACTGTTTATTGACTGAAGTCTTGTTCTTCATTCAAAAAAAAAAAAAAAATAAAAAATACCGTAAGGTGTCTTTTAGAAACCCACATAAGCTGAAAAAACAGCCCATTGCCATTCTGCTGCTTGGATTAATCCAGGCTCCCAAGAGACGGAAGCTCAAAGTAACTGTTAACCAGCCAAATGGACTAACAGGATTTCTTGGATCTCTGCATGTGCAGTAGCATGAAGCAAAATTAAATCAGCTTTTTTTTAATGCTAAGCCAGGGTAATTGGAACCAGACACACCATTGCAGGTGTTCACAGCTATGCCAACTTGGCTACAGGCATAAAAGCACATTAAAGCCACTAAGACCATCCTCATCGATGTGTTAATGAGCGAGAGTCTTACTCCAAAAATTAAATGACCAGAAAAACAAAGGAAAGACACCCAAGCACTGAATGGCTTTGATTCTGTCTAGCAGAGTCATACCTGCATAGTTCAAAGTATGCAAATGTGTCAGATAATAACCATGTCAAATTTCAATAGCTGCTCTTTTCAAAATGTTCTTGTATTTCGTATACTTCATGCATGAAACCTGCAGGCCAGATATACCTTCTATGAATGATTTAAATTTTGTCAACCTGGCAGCAGTTAAATACATCTATCTATTGGAGTAGGATGGCTGGGACTCTTGCCTGGCCAGGACGCCTCTGTGACCAGAAGTGAGGGTATATCCAGGGCAATGCCTCCCCTGGAATACCAGAGGGCACCAGGGGGTGCCTGGACAGTTTCTGAGCCCTGGGCTGCTGCACTTCCGCCACACCCGGTGTGGGAGCACCTGGGGCACTTCCGAGTGCCCTATAAAAGGGGCCGCATCACTCCATTCAGGGAGCCAGAGTTGGGAGGAGGTGGATGAAGTGTGCTAGGAGAGGAGTGGAGGCCATCTATCTATCTATCTATCTATCTATATATATATCTATTATTATTCACTTCTTGTCTAATTTTTAATTTTTGCTATATAATTTTGACATATCTATCCCATGGTTGTCAATCATCTGACGTCAGGAATGCATTAAATGGTGGGCTTACTGTTTACTTAAAAATGTTGATTGCCACGTAACGATTTTAACTTTGTTCCTGATGCCATTGTAAAATATGCATGTTATTTGAATGCATTTTTTAATTGAGCAAAACTTACAATAAAATTGTATTTATGTTAAAATAGATGTCTTTTACTTATCTTATAGTTACTGCATGGAACAGAAAATTCTCATAGCTGGTAGTCATCATCATGTTAATTTTATTAATTCAGTCATGTCATTTTTTTATGTGATTGAAATTTGTTACTATATTTTGTACGCACACCACCATATTCTGCACAGCAATGCTGCCTATTGCTGGTTACTTGGGAGCAGGGATGGGGTAATGCATTAAAAGTAATGTGTGTTTTTAACCAGATTACTTTTTAAAATAATCAATGACCCAACGCAATACTTATTTTATTGAAGTAGAAATACCTGCTGTCACGCTTGTGCACATGGGAGACAGCTTAAGGGCTTTGCTGATGGTAATTACCCACCGCTCCAGAGGTTGGCGCTGTGTAGGAATACATTCTCCTCTCATCCCCCTGCAAAACAGGAGACTGACAGCCACTCCATCGCTGACGTCACTTCAGTGTCCATCCACTTGTACCCTCACAGAGCTGTTACTTGAACTCATAACCTGGAAATTATCCAGTTTTGTTAAAAACTTATGTCTGAGAATATCCCTGCAATTGTTGCATAGTTTTCTTTGCTTTTCAATTAAACCAAGGTGGTGCCCCAACTGTTTATCATTGTTTTGTGTCCTATTTTACACTGTGTTACTAAAACAACACAGGCATATGCTACTGTGTTACTACGGAGGTTTGTTTGCTGCCACTACAAAAAAAGGCATTTCAAAGAAGTTGGCCTGTTTTCACGAAGACGTTGGCTACTGCTGCCAGTGTTTGTGTACGTTCTGATCATTTGGTGACAGCTAGTGAAAAAGAGGTTAAGTACATGTGTCACGTCGGATCAAGTGAAAAGAACTAACAAAAGTCCTTAGTACACCTTTAATTCTGCAAATGCTCATGGGTAAATGTAATGAGCCAATGTGGTGGATGGTATGGGTAGTCCTATGCAGGGCACAGTTGCACAGCCAAATAGAAAAAAGTGTGCTGTGTGCGATCCAGGGATTGAAACCTATAAATAGAGTGTCCGCTTAGTTTACATCCAGCTATTGCTGTAGATATTTTGAAATTGCGATCTAGTGGCACAGTGGCCAGTGTTTGTACACGGAGTCTTCGGAAACACATATTGGAAGTGGAAAAATGGGATGGATGTTACATACTTCACAGCAGATAAAGTCTGAAGATATTTACAGTATAAACAACAAGAAAATGATCATTTTACTGGTCAGTTTCATGAAATTCATATATGGGCTTAGTATTTAATAACAAATGGTAGCCAGTGAAATGTGCAGTTTTTCATACAAAAGAAGAAATAAAAAAGTACTCCAAATGTAATTTCTTGTAGCACATTACATTTTATAATAATTAACAATATAACATATTTAGTTATTTTTTGTATGTAATGAGCAATGCAACTAAATTATTTTTAAAAGTATTGTTACCTAGCACTGCTTGGGAGTGGCAAATTATGTCATCAAGACATTGCTATAAAAGATGGCAGGAAAACATCTAAAATTTGGATTAAGCTTTAAGAAAAGTCCTCTCAGAAAATACAAGTAGTGAATCAAACAACTGGTGGGGTTTTATTTGGGAACTTTTCCAGAAAATTGTTATTGACTGCAAAATTTGGTTCACATCTTGGTTTTGGTTATTGAGTGATTTCTGATTTCCACATTTGACCAATTTCTCTAATGATGATTCGAGGAAAGTTCCCTTTAAAAACTCTTACTTCTTTGCCACTGAATACAGGAACAAGTCAGTTTGGACAATCCAAGAAAACACTACACTGATAGCTAAAGGAAGAGATTAGTCAAAGAAAATGAATTGGAGAATGTATCAGCAGCTCTAAACCACCTCGTTTTTCAATGGTGTCTACCTTTGCACAGTTTGCATTTGTCAGCCTGCAGTTTTCTGGTTTTCCTCCCACACTGTGAAAAATGGCAGGTAAATTAAGCAACAATAAAAGTGTCTAAGTGTGAATGAATGCACTCTGTGTTGAAATGATGACCCATTCAGGATTGGTTCCTGTTTTCTTTCAGGATAGTCTCCAGTTTCTTACAAATCTAACAGGGGGCTATGCGAGTTTGTTGAATGGGTGGTTGATTGAGATCGTACAGAACTTCACCACTCAAGCACTTGCTCATCCTATTGAGTTATTGTATTTTTAAGTCACTTACTACTCTTGTGAGACTCACACCTAAGTGAAACTGCTGTGATCTTGAGGAAAAAATGATTTTAAGCACTCTGATAAAGTAAGCAACTGTGAGGAAAATGCTTGGTAGACATTAACACTGCTAAAGGAGATTCTACCAGTCACTAAATACTAAGGTTCAATTTAGAAATACAACTCATTCCAAAGGATTCACAATTAAATACAATGCTTTCAGAAAGTATTCAGAGCCCTTCGCTTTTTATACATTTTGTTATGATGTAGCTTAGTGCTAAAATCATTTTAAATTCATTTTTTTCACCTCATCGAACACTCAATACCACAGAATTAAAAAATAAAAATAGGATTTCAGGAGTTTTTGCAAATTTATTAAAAATAAAAAAACTGCAATACCACAGTGGCGCAAGTATTTAGACACTTTACTCAGTTCCTTGTTGAATCACCTTTGGAAGTTATTATGACCTGAAGTCTTCCTAGGCAGAGCACAAACAAGCTTTACACACCTAGATTTGAGGATTTTCTGCAGTTCAGCTCTTCTCTGAAGATCTTCTCAAGTTTGGTCAGGTTGGATGGAGACCGTCAATGGACAGCTATTTTCACATCTCTCCAGAGATGTTTCACTGAGTTCAAGTCAGGATTCTGGCTGGACCTCTGAAGAACATCCACAGAGTTACCTCAAAGCCACTCCTATATTGTCTTTGCCCTTTTACTTTGGGCCATTGGCTTGTTGGAAAGTGAACCTTCGTCCTTTATCCAAACTGACTCCATTCAGCTTTCCCTCAACCCTGCCACTGAAACCCAACCTCACAGCATGATGCTAACGCCACTATGTTTCACAGTTGGAATGGTATTGCACAGATGATGAGCGCTGGAAAACCATAAACGGAAGAGGAAACCAGTGTACGGACAGGTCCAAACCTACGCTGAGAAGACGCATATTGATAGCTACTGGTCATTTAGTTGGATGAAACAGCAGTACATTGCACTGTCATTTGAAACCAAGTATTATATCAAGTAACTCCTCAAACTACCAAAGAGAAGAGAGTTTGTGTCACCTATGTAAAACATGTGTTGAGACTCTCGATTACATTGCTAGTTCTTGTTAAACACTGGCCAATATGTCCTACCTATGGAGTCCTAATAACTTGCTAAAATACTTGCATAGTTTCTCTCAGACGCATCACTTAGAATTGAGGTCAAACAGTTCTATCTTGATTTCAGCAGAGCTAAGAATTTATTTTCCTCATAGACTTAGCCTCATTTAGGAATCTTTCCTCAAACTCCTAGTGGGTTTTCATGTGTCATCTTGCTCCACTGTCATAACACAGATCAGTAGAATGTCACAGTGATAGTTATCCTTTTGAAAGTTTCTCCAGTCTCCACACAGGTTCTCTGGGGCTCAGCCAGAGTGACCATTGGGTTCATGATCACCTCTCTTACCAAGGCCCTTCTCCATTAATTGTTAATTTTGGTCAGGCAGCCAGCCCTAGGAAGAGTTATGTTGTTCAAAACTTCTCCCATTTAAGAATAATGGAGACCATTGTGCTTCTGGGAACCTCCACTTAGGCAAAAAAAATATATATATTCTTAGATCTGTGCCTTAATGTAATTCTGGAATGCAACCCCCACGATAGAGGATGGATTACTGTAGTCATGAAGATGAGCCCACTATACTGCATAAACAGTTGTACAAATCCTTTTGTCAGACCTGGAGACATCAGGAGTTTGTGTTCTGTTTGTCACATTGTGCTTATTCTTTTTTTAACCCTTATTATTTCTTGTGCAATAAATTGTAGTTCTTTGGTTTCATCCACTTAAACACACCCCCACACACATATTTAAATTAAATTAATGACTATTTATATCATACTTCCTTCTTTATCAGCATCATCTCTTTAGCAGATGTTCAGACACTGCAAATGGATAGCAAGGGATGTATTAATGGCTATTTTACATAAATAGTAAATCGATTTAAATATGTTATAATAAGCCTTTACAGAGCAGAATGACTCATTCATGCTTAATCAGTTCACTGTATGACCCAGAGATGGTCAATGAAGTCATTCATACTGTGCCCTACCTCTAACCTCTCTGCATACCAGGAATGGCTAGGAAATCAAGTGAGATGTTCTCAACCTTCTAAACCATTTTTCACCTTCTTTGACTCTAAAGTTCAATGCCTCACTTCAGCTTGTACTGGCAAGAAATTCACGCAGAAAACTCTAAGAGTCAAGCCAGCATCTGTCAAGTTACCTACTGGGCTGTCATGGCCCCCTAGTAAAAATTATTTAGGTGAAATTTATGTACATAATCATTCCATTTACTCAGTTTTCAAACATGTTTTGGGGTTGTGGGAATTTTCAGCCCACCCGATAGCACAGCAGCCAAGCAGCTCTTAACTGGACACGAAGTAATCTTGCAGCCACCCTAACCCACGTATGCAAATGCCCATTCAGAGCTAATAGTTACCACAAGATGCATTGGCAGGTAGAAAATAACCAAGCATCAGTTAAAAGCTGCAAAGGTGTGATTATGCCCTGCCAAGAGCTGGCAACCTGTCCATTTTCTGCCTTACTGTGATGGATAAATACTTAAATAATTATTCTTTTGAAACAAATCAGTTTAGCAGCAATAGCTAATTTCTTGATCTAAGCTACTACAGTAGTGGCAAAGAAAGCAGCAGGCACAAAGCATGACTATTTTGTTTTTGTCAGCAGATCTTCAATTGGCACAATTTCTACTACATTTTAAAAAAAGTTAAAGGCTTTCTCTCTTACTATTTATCTAAAGCGATACATCATGTCTATTTAAGTAACTATGGTATCATTCAATGCTGTTTTTAAAAGTCCATAAAAACTCTTTGAGTCTGTTTCACTGCTGTAAAGGAATAAACTGAAATGAATAGACTCTGAATGCCAGTTGGTTTCACTAATGACCTAATAGTTGTTTCAACATTGCAAGATAGCATAGACTCATACAAGTTGTAAATTATCCCTTGGCATTTATGGAAGCTCACCCAAGTCCAGTGTGAGTGCAAGTGGGTGTGGTGGAATCACAGAAAACGCAATCGTGTTTTTAAAGTGCATTTCACATACGGAACTCAGCTTAATGTGCTTTACTGTTACAATATCACTTATCTTGTAATATTTGAATACCAGTAAAGGCGCACTGCACAATAACGTTTAGCATTCATTTGCTCAGAGGTTGATGCTTCCTGAGCAGCTCTTGTTTTCTCCACCCTAGCGGCCTGCTTCTTCTTTTCTTCCGTCGGCATCTTTTCACGTTAAAACTGATTAAGTCAGTGTTTGTGTTGCAATTACTTAGTATGTTTTCCTTACTTTTTCACTTAAGCTGGCACTTATGTCTTTGGTCTGCCTCAAGAATGATTTAAGATATGAAGAAGCAGGGGAAGTGACGGTGAAGGTGGTAGGGATGAGAACAGCCCCTGTATACATGCACCACACGGTCACCCTGCTGGCCACTGCCGAGAGTTGATTCTACAATAAGATAAAATAAAAATAAAATGAGAAGTAACCTTGGAGGTCAATCATCACCCCGGAAGCGGATAGTAGACGTCACATAGTATATGTGTACCAAATTTCAGGTCAATAGATCAAACGGTTTGCGAGCTACAGGTGATTTAAAATCCTGGACAGACAAACAAGCAAGAAGATACAGTATGCATTGTGAGCGACATCCAATGTATGAAAATGTGCTACAGAAATAAATGTTACCAAATATAGCAGTAGCAACAACAATAATAATAATAATAAACAATACCAAAAAGTCTGTGAAGCATTCTCCTCAAAACCTTAATCTGAATAGTGAACAATTGGCTGAGGAGACAGCTAGTACACATGTGAAGAAATCTCAAAATCAACAGGAAAACCATAAACGGAAGAGGAAACCAGTGTACGGACAGGTCCAAACCTACGCTGAGAAGACGCACGTTGATAGCTACTGGTCATTTAGCTGGATGAAACAGCAGTACGTTGCACTGTCATTTGAAACCATGTATTATATAAAGTAACTCCTCAAACTACTAAGGAGAAGAGAGTTTGTGTCACCTATGTAAAACATGTGTTGAGACTCTCGATTACATTGCTAGTTCTTGTTAAACACTGGCCAATATGTCCTACCTATGGAGCCCTAATAACTTGCTAAAATACATCCACTGGACCCTAACTAAGGAAAATTTCCATGTGCCAAGGCAATGGTAGAAATACAATTCAGAAAAATGCTTCATCCGAGATACTCCGGGAGCACCCTGTGGAAACAAATGTCACAGTTAATGCCAACCAACCAGACATCATCTACATGAACCTATCCACCAATAGAATTTATCTGATAAATATCTCAGAGCCACTGAACTGCAACATCAGTCTAAAAGAAAGGCAACACTGGAGCACTACCATCAGCTCTAAAAGAAGATTAAACGACTCTTGAAAACAGACGCTCAGGTAATCGTTATAATCATATGTGAAACTGGAGTTATCGCTCAGTTCGTCAAGCAATATACTGAAAACTGCTCACATAATATCATCAACTCTACCCTATAAAAACAAGCAGCAATACGTATGTCATCTACTGTTAGTAGCATACTCGGCATGGTTAGCAGCACTTAATACCAGACATTTTAATTTGAGTTGGTATTGACCAACCCTGAATTGACCTCAATTCCAAAATTTACTCCTACCTAAGACCTCCAATTATGCTTTCTCTCAAGAGGTTTCTTGAAAATGTTTAGTTCTAATACCAACTGAAAAATTGTGAAATTCAAAGAACAGGAAATAATAATAAATATATTACTATTATTATAATTAAAGTATACCGAGTAACTGAAAAGTTGCTAACCCCCTTATCAATGAACCTTGTTAATAATAACTACCGCCTGATGACAACACAGGAGAGGAAAATAACAATTCTAGGATGGTAAATCCTGAAGAAGCCACCTCTCCAGTCCAGTATGCTAAGAAGGTTAACAATTTAAGATCAGAGACAATGATTAACAGCAAATAGAGGCAGAAATTCTTATCTATACAGTATAAAAGCTGTAAATGCATAAGGAAGGCAGAACCAAACAATTTTTGATTCAAGTTGTTGTTAATTTCAAGCTGAAAGAAACTTGCAGTCTTCTGACGTGTTTCTGAAAGATTCTTTCATTCTCAATCATTTCCTGTGCATGGCTATTTATTTTTGTATTACCGGTAATGCACTCTTCACCCTGTAATGGACTGGCGCCCTGTCCTGGTGTTGTTCCTGCCTTGCACCCAGTGCTTGCTGGGATAGGGTCCAGCCGCTCTGTGAACCTGCCCTAGATAAGCGGGTTAGGAAAATGGATGGATGGATAGTGTATTTCTCAGTTAAATCTGCACCATTTACAGAAGGATATTTGCATCAATTTTATTATGTTTATTATATGTTCATCCTATTTTACACAATTTTTGTTTCTATTCATATCTTTGATGTGTATTGGTATATTCATTCAATTTTAAAATCTATTTAAAATACTATGAGCTCAATTTTTATGTATAAAAGGTGCTACATAAAGTTTTTTATCCTCTATTAAAATAGTTCTTAATTTTTTTAGCCTGAGAACTCACATAAGAAAATGTATGTCATACTGGGACCCAAAAAGAAAAATAAGTTACTGTTTTAGTTTCCAATTAAGTATATGTCTCACACGGGAACTAAACATATTGTTAATAAAACAATAATTATAATTCAAAACAGGGAATAGACTCCTGATGTCTATCACAGAAATTATAAATGCTAAGTGTAAGCTTTAGCAAGGCTGAAAGAAATAAATGCTTCTTTATAATGAGTGCAGTGACAGGATACAATGATTTTTGGAATAACTATGAATGAATGAAAGAAAGAATGAATGAATGAATGAATATGAATGATCACCTAATCACCGGATGTAAAAAAGAAATAAACTAGTCAGGGAGTTGGTGGTTTGGGTTCTTTACTATGTTATATCTGTTTATTGAATATAGCCTGTCATTTTATCTTTACTTAATAAAATGTTGAACACAAAAATAATTAATCAATGCAGTTTATTTACCTTGTCCTAAGTAACATTTAAAAAAAAAATAAAACTTTAAATGAGTTCCATGATTGAGTGAGTCACGTAGCTAAATTCTTTTCCTTCTTCCGCTTCATCTATGTCCACTTCTATGTGGGGATGATGTACTTGATCAGCCTTCTCTACACAGGTCGGTCCTGCACCTTCTCTCCTTTTCAGATCTTCTTTTACTTTATCAATCCACCTCTGCTTTGGCCTCCCTCACTGTCTCTTCATCTGTACTTCTATTCTCATCACTCTTCTGCTACCATATTTACTGTCTCTCCTCGTCATATGTCCATAAAACTTCAGCCTCCTTTCCTGTGCTTTCTTCTCCCACTTTTGCTATACCTCTAATTGTCTCATTTCTTATTCTGTTCTTTTTTGTGACTCCACACATCCATCTCACCATTCTCACTCCTGGCACATCTGACTTCTTCTCCTGTGCTCCCTTTCCTGCCCATGTCTCGGCTCCATACATCATCACTGGTCTTACCGCTGTCTTAAAAACCTTACTTTTAGCCTTCACCTTAATTCTTCAGTCACAGAATACTCCTAATACCTTCTTCCAATGTTTCATTCACATGGCACTCTATGGCTTATCTCTGCATTTACTTTTCCATCTTTGGCTACCACTGATTCTAGATATGCAAATGTCGACTCTTTTCAATAGCTCTCCCTGCAGCTAACTTCCGAATCTTGATCATCATTAAACCTCATATATTCTGTCTTCTTTATTTATCTTCAAACTTCTATCTTTCAAAGCCCTTCTTCCAACTTCCTCTTTTCTAGTGCTACAAAACACCATGTCATCAGAAAAAAGCATGCATCGGGGGATTGGTCTTTTATCCCATGGCTCAACATATCCATAACCAGATCAAAGAGGTAAGGACACGAAGAAGATCCCTGGTACAGACCTACTCTAACTAGGATCTTGTCTGTTACCCCAACAATGCTTTTAACCCAAGTCCTCACTTCCTTCTACATATCCTGGACAACCCTCACATACTTCTCTGGTACTCCTTTCTCTCTTATGTACTCCAGATCTCTTTATGTGGCACTCCATCATAAGCCTTCACCAAATCCTTTCTGCTTTTCTTGATGTTTCTCTATGAGCGGTCCTAATTCTCCTAAACTGTATGTGCTATTTGCATTTTATGCGAGTGACAGGATTGATTTTTATTAAGAATTCAGTGAACAGTCAAATCTGGAATGTTTAATGCTATTGACTGGCCATGTGCTGAACTCAAAGTCTGCCTTACACATGTCATACTTATAGTGTTTTTACTGTTCTCAAACATGTCCTTCACACTAACAGCAGACTGAAATTTACTGGCCACTTTAAGATATTATTACAAGAAGGAATATTTCATCACTGAGGCATGTTAAACTTAATACAAAATCTTCTTTGCACCTTAGTTACAGATTTAGATTCAATGCATGCCGTAACGCAAACATGCAAGGAGCCTCTGACCTGTTGTCCATGGCCACTGAAACGGCATTTAGCATACAACACTTCAATGGTACTTTACATATCCACCTTTACCCATTCAACCTTCACCCCTCATAACACCCTGAAAACCTTCACAACCTTATGAGCCATCCTTGATTTTCATTTCAATATTTCAAGCTAGCTTCAGTCCCTTCACCTCACAGGGTTATCTGCGTCCCTCCTTTCTGTCTCCCCCTTTCATATACACTTCTCAGTTTGATTGTTTCATAGGTTGTGACAAGGGTGGTGGTGTTTTGAGAAATTTTTATTATATTTTTGTACCATAGAAAAGAAAGCTTCTATGATGCATCAGTAACATTTCTTACAAGATACCTCTCAGATTGCAAACTACCGCAATAAATACTGTGCCGAACATAGGACTCGCCCCAGAATTCACACTTGGATGAATTTAGTTAATTTACTAAACAACCCTGTGGCGATCCATCAAAAACATGTCCATGACTCAACCCATAGTTTAAGAAACTCTGCTCTAATACCATTAATTTAAATGGAAAAAACATATTAAGGGTTCCCAAAAACCACATTTTTACTCAAACCAAACCTCAATAGGACTGTTAAATAAATGTTTTCCTGTTGTAACCTTCCACTTTAACTCCACATTCTGTTATAATTCTAACTTTGGGGTAAGTTAAGATTTCAAGGAAGACGGCCATATTGCCAGAGAATGGTGATACAGTATGTAGCATGTGAACTAGCGAATTAAAGCAAGAATTTCATATACTCTGTACAATTTTTTATCAGTATGCTGCTGCTGGAGTATGTGAATTTCCCCTTGGGATTAATAAAGTATCTATCTATCTTTCTATCTATCTATCTATAACTGCCACATAGGATTAAAAAAAAGGATGAGCAATAATGAGTTAAGTGTCTTCGATTGTTTCTCCAGTGCTGCCCCATAAGTGCAGGTTTGAATCACAGTAGTATTGGCCTTCTCCTCTCAGAGGTGATGTAGTCAGTAGATGTATTCTCCTTGGCAGATCTGGACATTTTCTAGTGTAATCTTAACAGCACAAGGCATAATGCTCAGCATTTGTAAAAAACAAATTTAACAGGCAAAGTTCCATGTTTTCTCCCTGACATTGTCATTGTCTGAAAGACAAGCGGTAACAATGAATATCACCAGTGACTTTGCTCTTTTCCTCAGGACCACAAATACTTGGCCAAGTTGACAGTTGGTTTGCTTTTCACTTGAAATTCTAATAAAAAAGTGCCAGTTTGTGATAGGACTGTCACTGCGTCAGCTTTATAGCCAACACACAAGGCATAAACGAAGCGGAAATGTCACTTACGGTGAAACTTATGACAAAGTTTTTCTTATCCTTTTCAATTTTAGTGTATTAAAATGTAAATATTGAAGATCTTCCATTTAAGTTATAATAGAGCATGCCCAAGCATTCACACAAGAGCCTCTAAGCATCCTCGAGACCCCACAATGAGCTCATATCATGGGAGGTAGCTCATCAAATGCTGAGGGACACAAGTCACTTTAACTTGGGGTGTTCATAAGAAATGTAATGATTTACTTCTGAAACAGAAATAAATTATAAAAAAGCATATAGTAAGGTGTGTCAAAAATTAAAGATATTAAAATGTGTTTCAATTTAAATATTTAAAGTCTAAGTATTCTTGATTTTAATAGGAATTTCCAATTTTACACCCTCCAAAAGATTTCCATATGGGGTTACAGTAGATCCCTAGTAAAGGATCAAAAATCAAAAATAGCATCATATTTGTAATCACTTACCATGAAATAGTTTTAAACCACACCCCACACGCTTATGTTTGAAATATGTCATTTTAACCCATTGGAAATAAATCTTAGAGGGCTAGGACCACTGGTATATAATCCAATAACACATATATTATCAAATTTATGAACAGTAACCTCAGAATAGCAAACAACACTTTACGTGCCTAAATTACCAAATCATATTTTTTGAAGTTTATTTCATCCTCTGACAGAGGTCCAGAGAGGGTTAGATCCCTGGTAAAGGATCAAAAATCAAAGATACCGTGTTTCCCCAAAAATAAGACCTGCTCCAAAAATAAGCCCTAGTCAAGATTGTCAGCTGAAAAGTAAGGCACCTAAGGCCAGGTTTATACTTCACGCGATGTTACGCGTGTGCCCGAAACATCCATTAAATTCTGAGGACATTTTGCCTCAATATCTCTGAAAAGGATGTTTAATGATTACATCCATCAATTCGGGAATGCGCCCATTCCTGCAGCATCGGCACAAGACTGAAACAAAATCTGTGCATGGACCATCAGCTCATCGCAAGATGAACACAAGCACACACATACACTGGCGTCATTGTAGCTCCATGTCTTTGGATGGAAAACTGAGCACATTGTGGAAACCCACCAGGAAAACATGCAAACTCCAGGCAGAGATCACAAGGGACGTGACTCCCTACGAGACAGCAGCGCTACCGCTCTGCCACTGTGCAATCACAACATGTGTAATTATTAACAGTATTCATTATTTAAACAAATTTAACGATTTATCTGTAAATGTAGCATACATATTTTGATGCATTTCATCGTGAAAGTGATATCAAGATAAATCTAAGAATTCTAAATGTGCAGAGAGCTGGAATATCATACATTTAATGTGTTCTGTGTGGTGATCTATTGCTGCTTGCCGCTGCTGTCAAGTCAGGAGGAAACCCCAGAAGCACGTTGCGATTAATAACTGGGATAACGTTTACAACGGTCTACTTTAATGACAACGTAAACTACGAGGTTAAAGTGGACATTTCAAGTTTAAAGCCAAAATTTTCACTTTAATCACAAAATAGACATTTTCATTATGTCCTTATTTTTTTTTCTCTGTGGTTCAAATACGCCGCTGTACATTCTGATGCTGTTGTAAGGTACGTAAAAAAAGAAAAAGATGCCACAAAAGATGGTATGTGAGACTTTTAAAATGTATCGTGTCATTACTTTGGGGAATATGCGACGCTTGAATATAAAAGCACCACGAATGCATTTGTATGTCGGCATTTTGCTTCACCACATCGAAACATTCATCAAACATCGAAGTACACACATCGATCCTCAAAGCGGCTGGAGTAGCAAGAAATTCAGGCTGAAATTCAGGGTTTGAATGTGGAGAGTCATGATGATACTCCAGAAGAAGATGACATGTCTGTATTTGGATAAATGTATATTGTTGTACATGAATAAATATAAGATATCCCCTGAAAATAAGCAGTAGTGCATCTTTTGGAGCAAAAATTAATATAAGACTCAGTCTTATTTTTGGGGAAACACGGTAGTATCATATTTGTATACATGTAGCTTAAAAGAGTTTTAAACCATGCCCCACATGTTTATGTTTGAATTTTGAAATCTTTAACCCTCTGGAAATGAATCATAGAGGGCTAGGACCACTGGTATATAATCAAATATCACATATATTATCAAATCTATGATCAGCAACCTCAAAATAGCAAACAACAATACTTTACATGCCTATATTACCAATCTCTATGTTTCTGAAGCTTTGTGAAAAGGAGTAACTTTGACCCCTCGTATCCCATTAGGGGGTGAACCTCTGGGATCAGTGGTTGTGACTTCTGCAACTTCAAGTCCTTCTGATCATTTTCATACAGACACCTATTGGTTTACTCTTTTTCATAAAGGTGTCATTTCCTGCACAAAATATGGTTTAAAAGGGTCTACAAATTTGGTCTTGGTAGGACTAGAGGGCCAAAAGCAAGGGGTAAAAGGTCAAGGTCTTGTATACCTAAACATCGAGATGAGTCAAACAGTGTATCATATGTGGTGCCTGCCTCAAACAGATGAGTAAGGAGGCGCCAGACAACAAAAATGTTAAGTGATTTCAAAGCGTTCATAAGTTATTCTTAAGAACACAAATTAAAAGAAAAAAATTATTTCCATCAAAAATTGAACGTTATAGGCTAAATACATTTTAATGAGAAAATAAAACACTTATTTTAAAAAATTTTATCAAATCTTCTTTTATGTCTCATCTGAGCATGTGCAGTTATTGCAATTCAAATAAATCTACAATTTTGCAGTCAGTTGTTTGATAGCTGGCTATCCCCATAACCTATGAGGGGCCAAACAGGCCAAAAATCATATATTTTTGTACGAAAACTATTGGTTTACGTGTGAACATTGTTGGTTTATGGATAATTACTATTGGTTTGCGTGTGAACAATATTGGTTTCATTCATATGAACTATATTGGTTCGTGTCCGTATATTATCGGTTTATGCATGAACTATATCCGTTTGTATATGCATAGCACTGGTTTGCATATGAACTATATTGATTCACGTGTGTATATCAGTGGTTCCAGTACGTTTGTTATTGGTTTGTGAGTGAACTGTATTGGTTTACACTCGCATGTTATCAGTTTGCGTATGAACTGTATTGGTTTGCATTCTGTGCCAGTCTAACGATGGATTTGTGTATGCACTATATTGTTTTCATGTGGGTAACATAACGGTTTGGCGCTTGAACTGTATTGGTTGTATGTGTCTACCATGTTGGTTTCTCGTACGAAACATACTGGTTATGCGTGCGCACCCTATCACAACTTTGTGTATGAACTATATCGGTTCTGTATGTGAACTATATCGGTTGTTCACGTGATCTTCATTGGAAATGGGAGGGGCAAGAAACAGGAACTCAGGAGCCGGTAGAGTCATGGAGCATGTAGTGAAGCTGACAGGAGACAGATTTGGGTTTAAACAGCGCAGAATTATTTTCCACACAATAGGTTTGAGAAAGGACTTGGTGGTAATTATTACTATTTAATAGAATCTGCCATTGAGTCTATAATGAACACAAATCTGAAGTTAAGTACGTATTTGGTCATCTTTTTATTCGCTTCCAGCTACATGCTCGCTGGCAACCAGCGAATGTACTTTTTCACACAGCTTTTGCAAACTAGTTACTTATTCTAAAGGCAAAATATTCTACATTTACGACTGACGCCTTTATCCAGTATAACATTTAGTTACTATTTGTTACATTTCTTATGCCCAGTGATCCCGCACCGTGCCGCCTAGACAGGTGAAGTGACATTAGAACATTAGAACATTCTAGACGAGAACAGGCCATTCAGCCCAACAAAGCTCGCCAGTCCTATCCACTTGTTTCCTCCAAGAAAACATCAAGTCGAGTTTTGAAAGTCCCTAACGTCTTACTGTCTACCACACTACTTGGTAGCTTATTCCAAGTGTCTATCGTTCTTTGTGTAAAGAAAAACTTCCTAATGTTTGTGCGAAAGTTACCCTTAACAAGTTTCCAACTGTGTCCCCGTGTTCTTGATGAACTCATTTTAAAATACAAGTCTCGATCCACTGTACTAATTCCCTTCATAATTTTAAACACTTCAATCATGTCACCTCTTAATCTTCTTTTGCTTAAACTGTAAAGGCTCAGCTCTTTTAATCTTTCCTCATAATTCAACCCCTGTAGCCCTGGAATCAGCCTAGTCGCTCTTCTCTGGTCACATGCTCATGGTCACACAGTGTCACTATCAGGAACCGACAAATGCAGGGTTTAGAGGACAAAGCCCTTACCACAATGCCCCAATGCTTGCACACCTACAACGTTTATATTATTTGACATAATATAAACCTGTCCAGGACAGATTCCTCTGTTAAAGTTGAGTATAACATTTTCAACCCATTCAAGTCCTAAATCTGGGATATTTATTCTTTCAAATAATGTATCAGTTTGCAGATTAGTGTGCATGCTGTAGAATATTTTGCCTTGCTCTTAACTTTGAAGAAGAAGCTGGTTTGTGAATAAGTAGCTGACTACAAGCATATGTATAGCTAGGAGTGAATAAAAAGCCAGCTGAATGTGTACCTAACTTGAGTCCCGTGATCATTTCAGATGTTAAAAATAATCACCACCAAGCCCTTTCACAAACATTAAGTGGCATACAAAAGTATTCAATACCCTTGAAAGTCATAATTTTCTGCAAGACAAAAGAGTTATACACATATTTATTCATTCAGTATTTTTCTTATGTTGTGACAAAACATTTCCAAAGTCAAAATAAACTATTTTCAGTAGACATTTAACTGAAGAAGAAAAACCCCAAAGTTAATGTTTGCATAGGTATTTAAACCTCTGTGCTGTGGAAGCTAATGACAAATTAATTACAAAGGTGACAGTCATTTCACAGTCATAATTAAACATGATGAGGTGCTACTTGTGAGTCCTTTATATCTCTCTGGATATAAACTGCCCCCTTTGTAAGGGCCGTAATCTTTGGTGGACAGTCACTGCAAAAATGAAAACAAAGGAGCATTCTACAGATGTGAGAAACAAAGTTAGTGAAATGCACAAGGCAGGGAATGGTTATAAAAATATTAAAAGAGTTTGAATGTCCCATTGCGCACTGTTGGATTCATCACCAGAAAGTGGAAGGTTCATCAAAGTACACAGAATCTGACTAGAACAGGCTATCCCTCAAAGCTCAACATCAGAGTGAGACATCAACTGGTGAGAGAGGCGACAAGAAATCCAACTGTCACTCTCAGACATCTGTAATGCTCTTTAGCTGGAGTAAAGGTGCAGGGGTCCACAATTTCAAGATTTCTCCATGAAACAGGCCTGTATGGGAGGGTAGCATGAAAGAAGCCATTCCTTAAGAAGGTCCACATAAAAGATATGGTGTTTGCCACAAAGCATGAGAAAGACCCAGTTAAAATGTGGGAGAAGGTTTAATGGTCATATGAGACCAAAACAGAAGTTTTTGGTCAGACTTAAGAGGTATGTGAAGCGTAACACTAACATTGTCCAGGCCTCAAGAAACAACATTCCTACAGCGGAATATGGTGGTGGCAGTCTCATGCTATGGGGATGTTTTTCATGTGCTAGGACTGAGAATCTTGTCAGAGTTGAAGGGACAATGGATGGACACAAATACTGCACAATTTTGCAAGAGAACTTGTTCCAGTCTGCTATGAAAGCTCGGGAGAAGATTCATCTGTCAACATGATAATGACCCTAAGCATTAGGCCAATGTGACACTGGGATAGCTCAAAAACAGAAAGGTGAATGTTTTGGAGTGGCCAAGTCAAAGCCCTAAGCTTAACCCTGTTGAGAATCTGGCACTATTTGAAAACTGCTGTTCAGAGGTGCCATCTCACCAACATCTCTAGAAATCCTGCCAAGAAGAATGGGGCAGAATCACTCCTGAGCAATGTGCAGAACTTGGGCATACTTACAAAAGAACAAAGGCTGTTACAGCAGCAAAAGGGTTCTTGACAAAGTATGAATGTGTTGGGCTTGAATACTTAATGCAAACACCATCTTTGGAGTTTTTCCTTCTTCAGTTAAATATCTACAGAAAATTGTTTATTTAGACTTTGGAAATGTATTGTTACAGCACAAGAGTTAACATTAAAAAGACTGAATGAATAAATGTGGAAAAATCTTTTGTCACACAGAAAATTAGGATGACTTTTAAAGTGATTGAATACTTTTACATGTCACTGTATGTTTGTGAAAGGGCTTGGTAGTTATTATTTTTAACAGTATTTTCCCTTAATTCTGAAATGATCAGAGGGCTGAAGTTAGCTGCACATTCTGCTGGCTTTTTATTCAATCCTAGCTACACCCAGTATATGCTTGCAGTCAGCTACTTATTCACACAGCTTTTGCACACCAGCTTCTTATTCTATTTTAACAGCATGGCAAAATATTCTACAGAGTGTGCATTAATCAGAATCATTACAAACTGATCCATTATTTGAAAAAATAAATATTCCACATTTTGATTCTGCACAGGTCAAAAATGTTAAACACAACTTTAATTTAACAAAGGAATCTGTCTTGTCACAAAACTGTGAAAATTAAGGTGGTCCAACGTGATTTAACACTTTACAGTGGCCATTAAATATCACTGTAAATCCTATTTATCAGATATTAGAGTGGAAATATGCAGGTACTCGTACCGGGCAGGGCAAAACTCGACTGCATTTTAAAAAACACATATGCCTTGTCACAAAACTGTTAAAGGTAAGGTGGCCCAATATGATGTAACTCACCTATACTGGTCCTAAATATGGAACATTTAGCTTTTCAAAGAATGGACACAATCATATTACAGTATGTCAAATAATATACATGTTACAGATGTGCAAGCATTGGGGCATTGTGGTAAGGGCTTTGTCCTCTAAACCCTGCATTTGTCGGTTCAAGTCCTGATAGTGACACTGTGTGACCATGAGCATGTCACTTCACCTGTCTAGGCGGCACAGTGTGTGATCACTGGACATAAGAAATGTAACAAATAGTAACTAAATGTTATACTGGATAAAGGCGTCAGTCATAAATGTAGAATATTTTGCCTTTAGAATAAGTAACTAGTTTGCAAAAGCTGTGTGAAAAAGTACAGTCACGGGTTGCAAGCGAGCATGTAGCTGGAAGCGAATAAAAAGATGACCAAATACATACTTAACTTCAGCTTTGTGTTCATTACAGACTCAATTAAATAGTAATAATTACCACCAAGTCCTTTTGCAAACCAATTGTGCAGAAAAAATACTGCGCTGTTTAAACCCAGATCCTTCTCCTGTCAGCTTCACTACACGCTCCATGACTCTGCCGGCCCCTGACTTCCTGTTTCTTGCCCCTCCTATTTCCGCTGAAGATCACATGAACAACTGATATAATTCGCACGCAGAACCAATATAGTTCATACACAAAGCTGCGAAAGGGTGTGCACGCATAACCAGTATGTTTCGTACGAGAAACTGACATGGTACACACATACAACCAATAGAGTTCAAGCGCAAAACTGATATGTTACCCACGTGAAACCAGCATAAGACGTGCATGAAACCAATATTGTGCATACACAAATCCATCGGTAGACCGGCACAGAATGCAAACTAATATAGTTCATACGCAAACTGATAACATGCGAGCGTAAACCAATGCAGTTCACTCACAAACCAATAACAAACGTATTGGAACCACTGATATACACACGCGAATCAATATAGTTCATATGCAAATCAGTGCTATGCATATACAAACGGATATAGTTCATGCACAAACTGATAATATACGGACATGAACCAATATAGTTCCTATGAATGAAACCAGTATTGTTCACACGCAAACCAATTAAGTATGCACGCAAACCAATAGTAATTATCCATAAACCAATAATGTTCACACAAAAACCAATAGTTTTCGTACAAAAATATATGATTTTTGGCCTGTTTGGCCCCTCATAATAACCTAACTGCAAAGGCAGAAGCTGAAGATGGATGGATTGATGGAGCGCAGTATGGGCAGAGATCAAAGATTTCCCTGCATGCAATCTCATTGCAGTGTCAGAAGCAGAGCAAAATGTAAACACAGAGCACCACTCAGATTCACTGGCGACTTCATCCCACCAATACTATAGGCCAGTGTTGAAGAAAGTGCAAGAGAAGAAAAAGTGAAGTACTGTGAACAGGTGTTCATTCGCATTATAGATTCATTATTTATGAGTTGGACAGGCGATTTTCAACAGAATCGATTACAATTGCGGATGCTTGTGATGTGGTTTTGAGATTTGACAACTACGGTGAGGTGGACCTTTGCAGAGTAAATACTCAGATATTCTGAAAGTCAATACGGGATTTATTACTTTGGAAAATGACACTCCTTCAAGTGGAGGGCACATGAATGTGCTTCAGAGAAGAGTAATGTATTTTCCAAATTATTACAAGCTTGTACAGCTGACTCTAACTTTTAACTGCAACATCAAAAAGAAGTTTTTCCGGGATGAGATATGTAAGAAATTGTTTGATTTTTGCAGTGTCAGTGGAGAGCTTCTCAGCCCTAGCAACATATCACGTTGAATTGGATTTGAGATAAAAGCTTGTTCCTGAGGTTATTGTTAAAGTGCATACAAGCAAAAAAGGGAAATGTCTGCTTCTATATTGAAAAAGGTAAAAGGTAATCTACAGCACTTAGATTATGTCTTAAACTGGTTAATGGAGTTCATAAAATGGCAGTTGGTTGCAATCGGTTCAGTCGATGGTGCGGCCTAGATGTGTCTGAAGGCTTAAGAGGATTCATATTGACACATAATATAATTATTACTTTTGTTTTTTTTTTCCATGCGGCCCCCTAAACCCCAACCTCACTGATCCCCCATTTTGAGGCCATCTTACACCTATCGCTCATATCAGCATGTTAGTAAAACACAACCTCCCTTTTCTAAACAGTCAGCATGGATTCAGATGAGGGAGGTCGTATTTCACTAGCATGCAGGAATTCCATGAGGAAGCAACAACAGGGTATGATCAAAGTGGTGCATCAGAAAACATTTCATGGGGTGCCACATGAGTACTTGGGCATCAGATTCAAAGAAGTGGGAATTCAGTGTGGTGTGTGTAGATGGGTGCACAATAGGCTAAAACACAGGTAGCAGAAGGTTAAGGTGCGAGGAACCCTATCAGAGTTGGCTGATATGAAGAGAGGTGTCCCACAGGGGTTAGTACTAAGGCTGCTGCTATTTGTGATATATCTCTATATATATATATATAATCCAATGTCTGTCTATGTCTGTATGTTTTTCATGAGAGAACTACTTAATGTATTTAGATCAGGTTTTTTTCTATAATTTGCTTGATCATTCCGGCTGATTTTGCGACTTCTCTCATCGTGCTAAGTATCATAGTCCACTTGCAGTACTGATTTACTTGCGTGAATCCAAGAAAGGTACATTAGACCGAGGGGAGGGGTGGGCGAGGCCCTCCTCACTTACACTTCAGCCTCTGGGCGTTCTTTACCTCCATTTAGTTAGCAAACGAGAGAACTACTTAACAGATTTAGATTTTTTTTTTTAATAATTTGCTTGAATATTCCAGTTTATTTTGAGACTTCTCTCATTGCGCTATGAATCATAGTTCGCTTGCAGGAGCGAGATATTCATGCTATTCCAAGGCTGTGGGCTGAGGGAAAGGGGAACCGTGAAGTCAGTAGTAGGGAGCCGGACAGGGCCCTCCTTACTTACGTGCAAGCCTCCGTTTGAGTCGCTGTACCTCTGCATTTTGGAGTGGACCTTGCCTCCACTTAGCTAACGATACCTGTTTGTTTATTGATTTTTAAAGTTTGTCCTGTTTTACTATTACGCACGTGGAGCCGCGGGGGACGGCTAGTACTGTATATAAATGATTTGGATAGGAATATAAGTAACAATCTTTTTAAATTTACAGATGATACCAAGCTGTGTGGATTGGCAGATAATCTAGAATCTGTTGAAGGGTCTTGGACAGCCTACTGCCTTGGCAGATGTTAGGTTATATAGCACAATGCGTAGCGTACAAGTGCAAGGAGGTTATGCTCAAGGTTTATAATGCACTGTTTAGGCCTCATCTGGAGTACAGTGTGCAGTTTTGATCTTCACACTACAAAAAGGACATAGCAGCGCTAGAAAATGTCCAGAGAAGATCAACTAGGCTGATTCCAGGGCTGCCAAGGATGAATTATGAAGAAAGATTAAAAAGAGTTGAGCCTTTTCAGTTTCAGCAAAAGAAGATCTGATTGAAGTGTTTAAAATTATGAAAGAAGTTAATCCAGTGAACCATAGACACATGGAATAAGTTCCCAAGTAGTGTGGTAGACAGTAGGACGTTCGACTGTTTCAAAACTAGGCCTTTGGATATGCATGAGGAGACGAAGCAAAATTAAAAAAAAAACTCATCAAAATCGAGAACTACTGTAAGAGTCCAGTCTGTTTTGGGTCACTTTCCTTTAAACCCAAGTCTTGACTATCATTTTGCTGCCCAATAAACTGAACAGGAGGCAATATACAGTAGTATTCAAAGTTTAATTACCAAGTTTGATTGAATTTCGGATGTACACAGCTGCCAGATATTGCTGGATTTCTAAAACTTGTGCCTTCTTTGTATTTTTCTATAAAACTCGGGGGACCCTTTCTAAGTGTAGACCACTCAATTTGTAATTTGTATAATTATATCCCCTAAGAGTGAGGCCAGTTTGTTTTGAATTATTACTTTTAATTAGCTTGGCTTGCATGGGGGTTCCCTCATTAGATTACTTTTGCAGTGGTGGTGATAGTGGGAGGGGAGTTATGAAGGAAGTTCCTTTTCTGATGTTCTTAATAAGGCCAACGGGGAGTGCTTTCTAGCATCGTGTGTTCTGTTTAACTTAATCTAAATTTCCTTCTTCACAAAATTCTCTCTGCAGCTCAGGGTGAGAGTATCGCTTTTCTTATTTCATTTTCTGAAGCTTGCGGGAGAGTGAAAGGCAATAAATTGTCAGGTGTTTTGAGGAGAGTCAGTCAGCGCTTTCTTAGTCTTCCCTTTGTAAAAATCAATCTAATGGTCATCACCATGAAAGGTGCTATATACAGTAAAAGTAAACAGAACTGATTGCTATGTTATTTTGAGGATGGAGGAAAGTATGACCCCGGAGAGCTGCCAAATTGGCTCATCTTTGTGGGTTGCCGCGTACAAAACTTTAGATACTGGCTGCTTTGCTGAGGTTGTGGTTTTGATGTAAAAGATGTGATCTGTAGCAATTCAAGTTTGTCAGCATTTTCACTTAAATAATTTTCACAGTATATAATAGCAAAAGCTGAATGCTGAAAAAAATTATAGCAACTTTTTTCTGTCAATCAATTTGTTTGCTGGGTTGGCAGAGTGCCAAAGAGATTAGTCCTGCTGCTTCACAAATACATCATTCTAAATTTGAATCATGTGCCTTTCTCCACTGTTGGCAGAGTTTAGACATTTTCTGCATATTTGTGTAGATTTTTCTCCACATATTCTAGTTTTGCTCCCACATCCAAAAGACTAGAAGGATAGACAAATGGGTTCAATGGTTTTTACATCAGTCTCAGGGCAGGAACTGACCCTGGGGTGGATACCAGACAATTGTAGGTGTCATGGTCCAGCCAACAATTTCCCCCTGGCTGGTGTTCAATGTTGTGTTCCTTGTTTGTTTTTTAAAATTTTTTACCATTTATTCATATTAATGTAGTGAGAATTCAAGCTAAATGACACCTTTTATTAGCTAACTAAAAAGATTACAATATGCTAGGTTTCGAGGCAATGGTGTAATTTTGCTTGACTTCTCGCTACATTCATAATGGCTAACATGGCACAACACCCTAGTACTACATTCATATTAATGTTTATTTTATTTATTATATCTGTTTTTTTAAGTGTGGGTTGTTAACGTGGAATGGCCTTTGTTATGTCCCTTGTGTTTTGTGGGTGGCTCCCCAAGGGGCGGGGCCACCTGCCAATCACCACCAGGGATGACCCACCATCCTATTTAAGGGAGGGCCTCCCAACGTTCCTCGCAGTTCATTGAATGTGCTGGAGGTGGAGAGTGTTTTTTGGTGAGTTTTGTGCTATTGCTTTGCTTTGTGTTTTCTGGAATTTCGACCCTATGCTCTGCTTTGACTTCACCTCTTGGATTCTATTTTTGTTACTGCACTTTTTGATATTTTTTTAACTTCTGTTCTGTTTTGGACCACAATTTTTGGACTTTCTTTACTGTGTATCTCCTTGCCGTTCATGAATTCCCTTGTGCTCTTTGGAGTTTGGGGGCTTGCACAGCCTTTTGTGAAAATAAACCTTTTTCTTTTATAAAGATTTCTTCTTGCCCTTTTGGCTTCTAGTTGGGGTATTTTGATGATGTCCATCTCCCCCTGCTTTGAAATTGTTCTTGATACTTGAACTTTATGGACCTCCAGATCATGACAGCAGGGCCCACTCACAAATGCACAAGGACACATCTGCATGGGCCATTTTGGAACTGCTAATCCAATAAACATGCATGGCTTTGGGATATGGGAAGAAAACTGGAGCATCTGAAACGAAACCCAAGCAGACAAAAGGAGAAAATGTAAACTCCATACAGACAACCACATTGGACTCAGAAAGTATTCAAACTCCTTCACTTTCTGCACCCTTTATTGTGTTGTAGATTTAATTTTAATTGGATACATTTCCCATTTTTTCCCATTAATTTGCACTGAATAACTCATTATAACAAAGTAAAAATGTGTTTTCACTCAAATAAGGTGGAAGGAGTACTAAAAAGTCTACTCAAGTTGAAATATTGTTACTTAGACAAAAATGTGCTCAAGTAAATGCTGAAGTAAATTACTGAAGTAAAAGTAAAGACATACCCTCTGAAGGAATTACTCAAATAAAAGAACAATTTAGTTACTTTAGAATAAAATTCTAAATTAGTAAATTTTTTCAAATTTACTGTATTTGCTATGCTGTGGAAAGTATAACCTGAATATACAGTACATAGTAATACAATAGATTTTATTTTTCTGAAAGACATATTAATGACATTTATGCACATACATACACTTACATGTACTGTATAAGGCAATTTAATATCAAACTGTAATTATGTATAGTCATTGAAAAATAATGAGTATTAAGTAATCAGAATCATCTTTAAAAAAATCAGTTAACAATGTAGTCTGGAGTTCACTGGACTCCAGTGAAAATAAAATATTTTACAATTTTGCAAATGAGGTTTTGCAGTAAGAAATAAAAGTGTTATTTGCTGTACATCCAAACCGCAATAGGCACAGGCAAGTAAAAGCAGCATAGCACCAGCATATACAATTGAGGCAAACTTTTATGTTTTATATCAGTAAAATTAATACAGTGAACAATTAATATTCTATAGGGTGGTCCAGATCTAACTATGCTATTTTCATTACACTATAACTTATTAAGTTTACCATTCAGCCATTATCCAACCCGCTGAATCCGAACACAGGGTCACGGGGGTCTGCTGGAGCCAATCCCAGCCAACACAGGGCACAAGGCAGGAACCAATCCCGGGCAGGGTGCCAGCCTACCGCAGCTTATTAAGTTAATTACATAGAAAATCACCCGAAAAATCCCGGACCATCGAGAAGTGTGTGAACTGACGACATAAGGAATCGTCTTTGCGCCGAACTGAAATCGTCTCCGCATAAATCAAAGTCATCCAGACGATCTGGATCTGCATAATTAGATCTGGACCACCCTATATCACCATTATCACTAGATTAAACTATTTAGTAACACCGTAGTTTAGGAACTGAAAAAAATGCATCTACCACTCATTTACTCTTAATGTAACAAGACCTTAACATGAGTCTTCATAACACTTACAAAGCATCAGTAAAGTGTTTATTCATCAATGGGACCTGCTAACAAAACTTCACTTTGGGGAGGTCTTAAGGTGCTTAACTGAGACACATTTCTCTTGATACCACATATTTATTTATTTGGGCAATGCTTTTATCTAAGGTGACTTACAACAACTATGATACTGTATTATCAATGACATTACTTTTGTTTTTTTCAATTGGAGCTGAGGCAGGTGAAGTCGCTTGTTCAGGGTCACACACTGTCAGTGGTGGGATATGAACCCACAACCTCAGGGTTTGCAGTCCAAAGCCTTAACAACTGTGTCACACTGTCAATTTAGTATAAGGCCTGTGACTCCTTCATATTAACAAATCATTTTACCATCATGTCAAGATGCCACACAGCACAGAGATGAATGACTCGTCTATTGATGTTTTATAAGTATTATGAAGACCAAAAGAAGTCTTTGTTAAAGTTTTGTTACATATGAGTAAATGAGTCATAAATGCATTTTTGCAGTACCTATAGTGTTACCAACTATTTTAATTAGAGACCAATATATTGGCTGAGTGGCCATTAAATTTAACTAAATAAAAACCCATCAATAAACATTGTACAAGATTGTTCTTTTTTATGGACTCACTCATTAAAATATAGAGAGTTTTATCATTTTCAAATACAGGTGCCGGTCATAAAATTAGAATATCATGACAAAGTTGATTTATTTCAGTAATTCCATTCAAAAAGTGAAACTTGTATATTAGATTCATTCATTACACACAGACTGATGTATTTCAAATGTTTATTTCTTTTAATTTTGATGATTATAACTGAAAACTAATGAAAGTCCCAAATTCAGTATCTCGGAAAATTAGAATATTGTGAAAAGGTTCAATATTGAAGACACCTGGTGCCACAATCTAATCAGCTAATTAACTCAAAACACCTGCAAAAGCCTTTAAATGGTCTCTCAGTCTAGTTCTGTAGGCTACACAATCATGGGGAAGACTGCTGACTTGACAGTTGTCCAAAAGACAACCATTGACACCTTGCACAAGGAGGGCAAGACACAAAAGGTCATTGCTAAAGAGGCTGGCTGTTCACAGAGCTCTGTGTCCAAGCACATTAATAGAGAGGCGAAGGGAAGGACAAGATGTGGTAGAAAAAAGTGTACAAGCAATAGGGATAACCGCACCCTGGAGAGGATTGTGAAACAAAACCCATTCAAAACTGTGGGGGAGATTCACAAAGAGTGGACTGCAGCTGGAGTCAGTGCTTCAAGAACCACCACGCACAGACGTATGCAAGACATGGGTTTCAGCTGTCGCATTCCTTGTGTCAAGCCACTCTTGAACAAGAGACAGCGTCAGAAGCGTTTTAGTGTTAAAATATGCTATTCATTTTATGTATTTTTATGAGTTTCTTTTACAGTGTATCAATATCTTATTTCCAATATCTGAGATGTAATTATAAACAATAATTCAAATTATTCAGTTATACGTAGTGCTTGTTTCTTCCCAATCTTAAACTCTTTCCTACATGCAGCACAAACCCCATGTATTTAAACTGCCGACTACTTTGACAAAAGTTGCATTTTGCAGTGCATAGCACTTGATAGCTAGAATACCTGAACTTAATAAAAAAAATTGTTGAGCTATAAAGAAACGGAAGCAGATTTGAATTCTTTTACTGCACTGAACGGCTTTATTTTTAATGACGGTAATGGGCCAGCTCGCCTTTTTGTATCACTACCACAACTAACAGATGCAGCTTTTGCTTTTGTAGCAAAAAATCTGCCTCAGAATTTGCTGTATTATTTTAAACACCCTACTAGTTTCAAAAATCAACTTACTTTTATTATTATAAAAATTAATTCTGATTATATGTAGTGCTTGTTTCTTTCCAATCTTAAACTCTGTGCTACATACGAGGGTGTAGGCACAGCTTGGATATCTGCACCCTTGCGATCGCACATGAAATCTACACATTGGGTCATCATACAGTGATGTACTGTACCCACTTACACAGCCGGACAGATGAATCTAAAAACAAAACTCTCAGTTCACCAGTCCTTCTACATCCCTGTCCTCATTTGTGGTCACCTCACCTATGGTCATGAGCGGCAGGTAATGACCTAAAGAAAGAGACCGCGAGTACAAGAGGCAGGAATGAGGCTTCTTCGCATGGTGGTTGAGCCGACACTCCTTCATGTGGTAAACAGATTAGCCATTTGTGAGACCCTCAGAGTAGAGTTGCTGCTCCTCTGGATCGAGAGGAGCCATTTTAGGCATGCTGGGTAGCTCTAGGCATGTCCTGCTGGGCAGAGACCCTGAAGTAGACTTAGGACATTTTGGAGGGATTCTATGTCTCGGTTGGCTTGGGAACACATGGGAATTTCTCAGAAAGTGCTGGAATTTGTAGGCCGGGACAGGGAATTCTGGGCTGACCTGCTCAGCCTGCTGCCACCACCACCCTGACCAGGAAAACACGTCTTAGAAAATGAGATAAGATTAAATTATCTAATTTTGACATTTAAATATCTTCACTTCAAAAATAACTCGACTTATCCATCCATCCATTATCCAACCCGCTATATCCTAACTACAGGGTCATGGGGGTCTGTTGGAGCCAATCCCAGCCAACACAGGGCGCGAGGCAGGAAACAAACCCCGGGCAGGGCACCAGCCCACCACAGGGCGCACACACACACACACACCCACACACCAGGGACAATTTAGGATCACCAATGCACCTAACCTACATGTCTTTGGACTGTGGGAGGAAACCGGAGCACCCGGAGGAAACCCACGCAGATATGGGGAGAACTCAATTTACATATCTATAATTAATTGTGGGAAAGGGCATTTGTAAATATTTCTTTGAGAAACGTACTCATAATAATGTTCTGTCTGTGATTCTGTATACTTGCTGAATTTACTTGAAGATAAGAGCTGGCATCTACCAAACCTATTCCCGTCATAATTGAATGGCATAAGGCACGGGGGTCTCTGGAGGAGATGGAGGGAACAGTTAAGCAAAAAGCACTGAGCTCAAGGCAGAAACTAAATGCAGCTGGAATGCTAGCCCAACATTGGCCACCAGAATGAAGTCATACTTGGCTACATTTTGGAATGCGATCAGACATTTTAGAAACACATTGCATAACTTTGCAGGCTTAAATCAATAACAGTGTAATGGTTTCGAAGTTTGCAAAGTCAGCACAGAATTTGAAAGAATAAAGTAGGACACTTCTCTTCATTGATGATGGAACTGTTGACGGACAGTTGCACAGTGAATTCTGAGGTGTATACACACATCTTATCTGCTTAGGTTCCAGTAAATGCCTCCAAACTCATTGGACTGCACTTCATTCTACAAGAAGATAATGATCCAAACATACTACTAAGGCAACACAGGAGCTACTTAAAGCTAAAAAATGGATGAATGCATGAATGACCAAGCCAGTCACCCGATTTAAATCCAACTTAAGTCTGCCTTCCATATGCTAAAAAGAAAGCTTAAGGGAACAAGCCACCAAAACAGCAGGAGCTGAAGATGGCTGCATTAGAGGCTTGGCAGAGCATCAGCAGAGAAAACCCTCAGCACCCTGGTGATGTCTATGAATCACAGACTTCAAGCAGTCATTGCACGCAACAACTAAATATGACTGCTTTAATATGGCTGGTATTGCTGTGTCCCAGACATTATGATGCCCTAAAATGAGGGTACCATGTAGAAAAGTTGTTGTCATTTCTACAAGGTGTGACTAAAATGTATGAAAATACCCTCAAATGAAAATCTGCAATGTGCACTTTAAACACATCTGAATTGTTTGAAATGTAATTTTAAACTATGGTGCAGAGGGGTAAATCAAGGAAACGTGTGCCTTTGTCCCAAACATGGAGGGCACTGAATTTTCTGTTTCTGTTTTATTTAAACTTAATTACAGTAATAAATACAAGCACATTAGAGATTCACATTGGAAACTTCTTAACTGCTTGGCAAAAGATTTCTTCCTGACTTTGTCCAAAGTGTTTGACAATGGCACTATATGAGTCCAAAGATTGATTGATAGCCTCCTTTTCCTCCTTGGAGCTTTAATTATACGTTCAAAATATTTAACAAATTAAATCCTCAGCCTCCCCTCTGAAGGTAATTATTCCAATACATCTCTGACAAGCGTGGATCTGGAACTCTAATATAATTATTCAGGTACCATAATCTGTCATAAATGAGATACACTGATACATTATTCTTAAAATCTTTTAAACCATACGTGCTGAGAGCTTCACAGTCTAAGTTCATGTGTGGTCAAAATACAGAGATTCACTCAAAAATGACTTGTAGGTAAAATCGTTCTTAGAAATTTAATAAATAAAAGAAATTCGATAAATAAAAGGTGGAATTGAAAATGGCACATGAGAATAAAATTACAGTCTTAAACCAACATACGCAGTTTTGCTTCTAATTGTGTTTTTCTGTCATTGTGCCAAACACCCAGATATTTGAGGTCTGGACTGTACTGCAGTTTGTACACGAGATGTGTTACTTTTTCTTTAAAACAATTAAAGTGTTCATTGGAGGTGGCCATTGTTAAATGCACTGTATTTCAGTGTCTCTAGTAGAATTATATGATAGCTGCTAGTGATTCATGACTGTAGGATTCCCATGGAGATAAGCAAGGCCTCTTTCAGTTGCATCTTTTAATACAAGAGCTATCTGTCAGGCAAGGGGGTCTCCTCAGCACACCCTCATGCACATTCACTCAGATGTATTTTAAAAGTCAAGGTAAACATAGCCCAAATGGCAAGAATTTAAAATTCACATTGTGCTTCTTACATATTAAGTTAATCTTTAAATATTCACAGCATGTGGGGTTCAGTTACAACTGAAAGGGTAAGTCTCTCATGGCTCCTTATTTGTGGTGCAGCCATGCTGAAAGGAGCTAGTCAGCTGACGTTGCTCACTCATCACTCAAATGCTTTTTAGATAGCTGGAGCCATTTCACAAACTGTGCAAATCTGGCGACTCCCTTAGCTTACAGGCACCATCCATACATCTGATTTCAAACCCGAGTTCATTGTGGCTGCATTAGGCACATGAGTGTGTGACAGCCCATGTAGTGGCAAGGTTGGCACCTGACTACACAGTGGGCATCTTGTAGTCGGGAGTAACTGAGATCAGAATAGAGAGATGGCAAAAATGAAAAATAATCAAAGACAAAAAATTTGTACATACACTGTGGCTGACGGCCGGGGGTCTAACCCAGTCGTGAAGCCCTTCTGAGGAGAGGACCGGGAGAGAGGACACTTTAACCACAGTACCTCCCCCAGGACACAAGAGGGCAGCCCCCCTAGTTTGCATCGGGGCCACTGACAGGGGGTGACTGGACAGCTCCGGAACCTTGGTCTGCAGCACTTCCGCCACACCTGGAAGTGCTGCCAGAAGAGGATCTGGGAACCCATGCAGCATTTCTGCCACACTCAGAAGTGCTGCCGGAAGAGGATCGGGGAGCACCTGAAGCACTTCAATATAAAAGACGCCACCTCACTCCATACGGAGAGCCAGAGTAGGGAGGCAGAGGACAGAGTTTGCGAGAGAGTAGTGGAGGCGGCTGTAAAGAAAGAGAGAAGAAGAGAAAGGACAGAGCATTATGGGGTTGAGCATTGTATTGTGCTGAGGACTGAGAAAAATAATAAATGGGTGTGTTTTTGGGACTTCTGAGTCTGCGTGTCTGTCTGTGTCGAGGCTGATCTACCATAACACAAAAACAGTCAGTCAGTCATTATCCATCCATCTATTATCCAACCTGCTATATCCTAACACAGGGTCACAGGGGTCTGCTGGAGCTAAACTGAGCTAGCACAGGGCGCAAGGCAGGAACAAATCCCCGGGCAGGGCACAAGTCCACCGCAGCACACACACACCCACACACCAAGCATGCACTAGGGACAATTTAGGATCACCAATGCACCTAACCTTCATGTCGATGGACTGTGGGAGGAAACTGGAGCACCTGGAGGAAACCCACGCAGACACGGGGAGAACATGCAAACTCCACGCAGGGAGGACCCGGGAAATGAACCCAGGTCTCCTTACTGCGAGGCAGCAGTGCTACCACTGCGCCACCACTACAAAAACAGTACCTAAATAAAGAAAATATGCACAGGAAGAAAACTACACAAAACAAATTCCCACGAATCCACCAAAATATTTACAAGGAAAAAAATAGTGTATATACAAAAAGAACAAAAAGTGCAGTGTAAACCCAGCATCAATATAAATACCAACACGAAAACTAAACTATAACTAGGAGATACAGTATCTATATGCATACTTATATACAAAAAAAAAATATTTACAAAAAAGGCACAAGCCACTATGTTCAGTATACTGTAGGATGAGCTTTACCAACCACACTCTCCTCCCGACTGAGTCCAAAGGCGACCCCTAGAGGCAGGAAGTGCCTTTTATATCAGGGAACAAATCTTCCATTCAATCCAGCAACACACTGTTCTCTTTCCCCAGTGGTGGCTGACGCCTTTAAGTTCTGCACAAGTGCTATGTTCAGCTCCTGCAAGGCATGTAATAAATAGGCTAGTGGCCTCGCATGCACACGAGTGGGCACAAACACACCTGTGTCGCCCATCCCTCAGACAAATCGATACCTTCTTGGCAAAGTAAGTTACTTTTACTTTTGACTTTCTCTTGGGATCCTTTTGTCAAAACTAATACATGAATGTTTAAACTAAACTAAACTAAACTAAATGCTCTGCACCTTTCTTTTTGGTAACAGCAGATGGCTAAAGAGCCATTCAAGTTGATTGAATGGCACGTGCAGCATCCTCCACCAGACCTGACCTGAAGGTACGCCCAACCTGTTGGTGTGTCCCGCTATGTGGACGTACCGAAGCCAAAGTTAAAAATCTTCGAGGAAGCGCTTCCCCTGCCCTTCGACGGTTTAAACGTCTTTTTTTTCCCTCTACGTGTAGGTCGTTTTGACAATACTCTTAGAACTTTTCTTTTAAATTGGTAATGCCTGGCAGACTGATTACCACACGGTGCCAGTCTGTCACAGAACGCTTCAATAGCCTTCACTTGATAGAGTGCTCTATTCCACAATGAACAGAATCCCAAGGAAATTTGCACAGATGAACAATATAACTCTTTACTGGGGAGAGTCATGTAGTGACTTTTTCACAACTTCTTATGCTGCAGCCTTATGCTAAAATGTTTTATATTAATTGTTTTCCTTATCAAACAATATTCAGTACCCCAGAATGACAAAGCAAAAACAAGATTTTAAAAAATTTTGCAAAATATCCTATTGACACAAGTATTTCAACTTTTTTTGCCTATGACGCATGAAAGTTTGCTCAGGGGCATCCCATCTGTTGATCATCACTGAGATGTTTCTACAACTTGTTTGGAGTCCACCTGTGCTCAATTCAGTTCATTGGACTGGATTACAAAAGGTACACACATTTCTGTAGAAGATCTCAGAGTTTAACAAAAATTAAGACAAGATGTCGAAGGAATTACATGCAGAATTTAGACACTGGATTGTGTTGGGAAGGTTACAAATAAATTTCTTCAACTTTGAGGGTTCCCAAAGCACAGAGACCTCCATAATTTCTAAATAAAAGAAGTTTGGAAGAACTATGACTTTTGGAAAGAGGGGTGACCAAGAACCTGATGATTGCAGGAGAAGCAGTGTTGAGATTGGGAGAAAATGCCAGAAGGATACCCACCACTGCAGCACTTTGCTGATCAGGACTTTATGACAGAGTGGCCAAACAACATACGACGGCTTTTTGGAGTTTACAAAAAGGCACCCAAAGGACTCTCAGGCTATGAGAAATAAGATTCTGTGGTCTGATGAAACGAAGACTGAACTGTTTACCCTAAAGTCTAAGCATCATGTCTAAAAGAAACCAGGCCTCACTTATCACCTGTGCAATACCATTCTAAGGGTGAAGCAAGATGTATTGTTGTTTTTCAGCAGAAGAGATAGGAAGACTAGTCATCATTGAGGGAGAACTTAAAGGAGCAACGTTCAGGAATCTTTATTGAAAACCTGTTCCAGAGTGCTCTGGACTTCAGTTTGTCTAAAAGGTTTACCTTCCAACAGAACAAAGACCTCCAGCACACAGCAAAGACAACACAGGAGTGACGTATAGTCAACTCTGTAAACGCTCTTGAGTGATCCAACCTTGAACCCCATCAAACATCTCTGGAGAGAGCTGAAAACAGCTGTCCAGTGATAGCCTCCATATAACCATTGGGGAGCTTAAGAGGATCAGTAGGGAAAAATGGCCAAAAATCTCCAAATTCAGGTGTGCAAAGCTTGTGGCATCAAACGCAAAGTCTTTCCCAGAGGCGATTCAACAAAGTACTGAGTAAAAGGTCTGAATAGTTTTGCATTTTTAATAAATCTGCACACAGTTTTAAAAGCTTGTTTTCAATTTGTCATTTTGGGTTATTAAGTGTTATATGACGAGGGTAAAAGAGAAATTAAATGATTTGAGCACAAGGCCACAACATAACAAAATGTGCGAAAAATGAAGGGGTCAGAATATTTTCTAAAGGCACAGTAGCTGCCAGCCCCTTAGCCACTACACCTCACTCTGTCACACTGGGTCAGAATAGAGTAACCAATTATCCTAACAAGCACATCTTTGAGCTGTCAAAGAAAAAGCCTGAGTGGTGGAGAACCACTCCACACAGACCTGGGAAGGACATGTAGACTGTAAGGGTCTGGCTTCTGATACTTTTTCTATACAAATGACAGAAAATCAGCCCGAACTCTGCTTGAAAAGACAATGTGAGAAAAAGATTTTTGATTAAGCATTGACTTTTAAAAGATTTCAGACACATGACATTAGAACATATTTGAGTTTTGCCTTTCTTAAAGAATGACTTATTCTTGTATTTCCTAAATAAATTGTGACAGTCACAATTTAATCAGTACTAGGAGTGACTGTTTACTCTTTTCAGTCTCATTTAATCAACTTGAGAATCACAAGAGGCTGCAGCCTACCCAGGAGGCATCAGGCACAAAGCAGAGACCTATCCTTGGACAAGGGATGAAGAGTCTACTTAAGCACACATCCATGGGGCCAAAGTAGAATAATCATTAATGCAGAGTCCTCAAGGACCCTGTGATGCCCCTTGGCATTACCCGTTTCCTAGGATATCCATAGTTACATACTGAGAATGGTCAAGTGCAATGAGAACACAAACAAATTGATGCAAAAAGTGCATTGTGCAGTTTATTTAAATTAATGTCCAATATTTCTGCAATTTAAATCTTCAAATAAATAAATAATCCATAAAAACAAGTACACATGGGGGACAAAATCAATCAATAAAGGAATATATCAAAAAGAATGAAAAAAGAATCCATTATGAAACCATGGAGTTTAAAATCAGGCTCCTTTGCCTTTTCTCTAGCAAGCCTCAGTGTGCTTTTCTTTCTGGTCTCCCCCTGTTCACCCAATGAGTCTTGTCAGCACGGCTGAGACACTATCGAGTGGGGTCAACTATTGTTCGGTTTTCATCTTGGCCACCTCAGTCGGTTATTGCTGGGATGCCTGAAGTTCCGGCTCCATCATCCCAAATCGTTGATTCTTCCTAAAGTTTCTGGCACTTTCCTCCACAAGTTCTCTGAATGTCCTCTGGCTGCAGCTCTCTGGCGCTATGTGGCTGAATCCCCCTTTATGATTTTTTCTATCACCAGTCCTTTGTGCCATTGAGTTCTTCCACTCTGAGACCATCCCTCTCTTTCCTCACCTTCCCTTTTTCTCTATTAGCAGAGGCTTTTACAGATGGCAACCACTGCAGCTAAGCTGCTTTTAGCCTCTCGCTGGAAATCCCCTGCTCTTGTCTGTCCTGCAATCTTGAAGTCTTCATTTTACAATCTTACCATTCTTGAACTTTCTGTATCTCAAATCAACAACTCTTCCAGCTCTGCCACCCACAAGTGGCTTCATGCTGTTTATTTAGTAAAGAGCTGGTTGGGGTTTGCTCCATGAGGCAGTTTCTGCACCCAGGCAGTGGTGGGTGGGTGTTTGTGTGCTTTTGTTGTTACATAGCCCAGTAATTATTGTGTTCAAAAGGAGTGACCTGCTCCTGGAGGACCATTTCTCTCACTCACCATTGGGCCTCCTGACCACCTTGCCTTCTGTCTACTACATTGTCTCACACTCCTAGTCCTCCTTTTTGTACCTACACATACGCCTCTCTTGATTTTCCTCTCAATTGTTAATCTCTTTCTCTCCTCCTTCTCATCTGTCCTACTTAGATCTTTAAATACCCTGTTGGTGCAACTGTTTTCCCTTAACTACCCATGGTGATTCAATGGGGAATGGCTGGCTGACTGAGCTTGCACATTAACAAACAATCTGCCAACTTCCCCAGTGCTGCACCCACCAAGACTGAGCCAAAATATTTTTATTAAAAATCCCTCACTGCCACAGACCCCTAATTTTTTTCACCATAGACACACACACACACAAAATCAGCAATATATATATATATATATTAGATGTCACACTTCATGAAGTACACCATTATTAAATACTTTAAAAAAAGAAATTAAACAGATTTTCAGCAGGTAATAAAACTCATCAAATATCCTAACTGAAGAACATAATAAATGACAGAAAATGACACCTATCTACTGTCACACATGTGTGAGTAGAAGGCAGCTAAAGGGCTTGAGTAACTGTAATTCTAAACCAGACCAGGGGATGGCGAGGTGCGCTGACTGTCTCTCTCAGTTCCTTGCAGGCCATTCTCAGAAAATCCCACCGGATTCAAGCACCTCTGAAGACATCACTTCCGGGTCCTGGCACCTCTGAAGACATCACTTCTGGCCATGGAGCTTTATGACGACATCACTTCCAGCCCCGAAGAAGTCACTTCTGGCATCAATGACATCACTTCTTCCACCGGCTTTTAAAGCCACCATCTTACCTCCTCATATTCAGTTCTGGTTTGGACTCAGTATTGTGAACAACTCTTGAAACTTTAAACTTTTGCAGCCAGGACATATTATACGAGTGGCTGCCCCAAACCTTTACGATGTCTGTTGGTCGTATTTCTCACACTACTTAGAACAGTGGTCTCAAACTCTGGTCCTGGAGGGTCACATTTGCTGCAAGTTTTCATTCTAATCCTTTTTTTAATTAGTGGCCTGTTCTTGCTGCTAATTAAATTTTTTAAAATTCATTTTAATTAAGTTGTTCTTGAAGACTCAGACCCCTGAATTATTTTTTTCCTTAATTAGCAGCCAAACAATAATGAGATACAAAATGAACCAAAACATCACCAGCAAACTGTGATCATCAAACAATATCTGAAAATAAAGAAAGATGAAGGTCTCAGGAATGCTGATCTGCTCAGGTTACATTTAAACAGAACTCTTAGAAAAGAGAAAATCAGTAATTTTGGAAATGAATGCTGTTGCACAATGAGAGCAGCAACAAGCCATTGAGTTAAAGAATGGGTTTAAATAACAAGAAGAATCAGAGCCTAAATGAGCAACTGCTTGGAGTGAAATTAGTTGGACTTTGAGGCCCTTGGTCTTCTGTTGGCTCACTCACTTCATATTTCATTTCTGTTTGGGTGCCATTTAAGGAAAGAAATTAAGCAATTCAGAGGAACAATGAAGAAAATCACGTGAACACATCTTAAAAAAAACAAGTCAATTATAATGACAGAAAAAGGAATTAATTAGCAGCAAAAAGTTGTCAACAATTAAGAAAAGTGTTAAAATGAGGACCTACAACCACTGCGGCCTTCCAGGACCGGAGTTTGAGACCACTGACTCACAGGATTATGGGATGGAGGACCTATGCCTAACCTATTGGGGACAAGAGAGTAATCCATCCTTGACGACTTGCTTACTGGCAGTAATACAAATGTTAATAACTGATAACTATTGCAAATTGTCCATAAGATTCCATGAAGAGCACCATTTCTGATTTTTCTGAAGGTACTACTTTGAAAGCACTTGAGACAGAATGTGGCTTAGAAATTTCCAGAGAACTGTAGCTTTTTTTCTTTGTTATAACTGAAGGTACAGTTCATCCTGAATTGCTAACAATTATGGATCCCTTGATTCCATCAACACGCAGACAGCTCCTAGGTGAACATCACTGTATACCAAAGCAGCAAATAAACTCTGAAATTTTTCAACTTCTGATTTTTACAAAATTGAACAGTCATTTCTTTCTGATTTGAAAACTTGCCAGTAAATGGTCTAAACCTTGTTTCAAGGTAGTGCTGAAGATATCAGAGATGTGGTATTTGAGCCAGACACTTAGAAAAACGATCAAATTTGGCTTAGTCCTGAATGTCCCAAAGGACTCTGAATTAAAATAAATGTCAGGTAGCAATACAATTAGTGGAAAGTACAAAGCCTTAGCTTTAAATGAAAGGGGGAGTGGTAATGCAGACCCCATCAAATCTTTCACATATTTTGATCTATCATCTTCTTTCCATGATGCACTTAAATTAAAGGTAATCGTCTAATTACGGGCAGTGACGAAACCTGCGTTGTCTAATTAAATGAAGCAGAGTGAAAGGCAGGCTAGGGAACCACTTTTGATTTCTCTTCTCTATTAATATCCAACTTATGGATATTGTGGCTCATCTCCAAAGATATCCTGAACTTAGACTGTCAAGGTCATATCTGATGAAAACATGATGAACCAGCAGTTCATTCTTTTGCTTTTCTCCTGGCAAAGACTTCCTGAACGGAGGAAACTGGAAGCTTTTAATTATATCATGAATTACAAAGGTGGTTGACTCTAAAGGCCCCCTAATTTCATGTCAAAAAAGATAAAAGTTTTGATTGTTATAATTTTAGGCACTGCTCCCTCCCTACCAAGATGTTAGACGGCTGCACAAACGCATTTAATTTAATAACTTGGAGTTTTTTTAAGGACAATATCTCATATGAGAAAAACAGTGTTTCTAAGCTAAAAATAGGATTGCTTCTAAAGAGACAAGGCTGAGCTTTTATCTGCAGTGATATTGTTAAAATGTAGCATTAAAGCTGCTAACTAAAGGACTCATTTAGCAAAGCACCATTAGCTTTTGATCTCTGCTACAAGGGAAATATCAGGTCTGAGGAGAACCAGACATTTGCCAATAAGCCTCTGCTATGTGGAAGATGTACAACTGTGCGAAACAGCAAGTGTAATACATAATTCTGGGTAAAACAGTCATCCCATAGCTCCCTCACCAATAACAAAAATCAAATTCGGAATTGGAGTGATTAAGGCATCTATCCATCTGGCATCTTTTTTATGAAGTGAACTTTCTTTGTTTAATGCAGATTTACAGGGGTGCTGGAGTCTGTACAAAGCAGAAACTAAACTTAAATAGAGAACTATGGCAGAGCACACAAACACACATCACCTTTATTTTTCCAATTTAGAAATGGCAATCAACAGAATAGCTTGTAGAAGGAAAGCAGAGTCACTGGGGAGGAAACTCACATAAACGCTAGAGCAATTTTGACGAGAACTAGCCACTCAGCCTACCATGGCTTGTCAATCTCCATTTATCCAACTTTTGCAAAGTATCACCAAGTAGAGATCTGAAAGTTCCCAAATTCCTACTGTCTTCCACACTACTTGGTAATTTATTACACTTATCAACGATTTTCTGGTTCCAGCAATACTTTATGATATTTTTATACACTTAACTAGCCGTGTTCTTGTTCATGAACACATTTCAAGGTAACAGAGGTGTCCACCATACTAACACCCTTTAGCATTTTGAACACCCTTTGCTTAAACTAAAAAAAATCTTAAGAACAAACAAACTACACAGAGATGGATTAGTAGTCTGGAACTGACTGTGACACCGCGAGAAGTCGGAATGCAAACACCATACTATACACTGGGTGCCGCTGTAGTTTGGGACCGAACAGAAGCAGCAGAACAGATTTAAGAAACTTGACCACAGACAAAAATAACAGGTTTCAACACAAAGGTGTGGTTTATTTACAAGTACAGGGATAAAACAATGTCACACAGGTTTTGTAACTCAGTCCAAAGGCAATGACACACAAAGATCAATAAAAAAACCTTCACTAAGGACGCCTGGTATAGTGGTGGGATGATGGAACCGGAGCTTTGGGCGGCCCAGGTGGTATCCCAACTGAGGAGGTTGGGATGAAAGCCAAATAACAGTTGACCACACTCGCTGGTTTCTCGGCCCAGCTGAGAAGAAAGTTTTAAGATTAGAACGACATGATGGGACGGAAGAAGAGAGAGCGAAAGAATCATGGAGAGGGATTCAGACACACGGCGCCAGAGTGCCACACCAAGAGGACATTCCCAGAACATGTGGAGGAAGGTGCCAGGGACTTTAGGAGGGCAAAAATGACATAGGTGAATTAGTTCTTGTCCAATCAGATGATGTATCTGGGGTGTAGGATACAGTCCTTGGACAACTTTAAATTGTGTGTGTTTTTAAAGCAATTTTTGATATTTAGAAAGATGGCTTACCAGCACAATACAGAGGATAAGGAAAGGTCTGTTAGCCCATTAGGCAGATTGGGAGAGTTTTGAATTAAACTTTGTGGAAGAAGGCGTAGAGACTTGGGAGCAAAGGCTGAAACGAATGAGTCAAGTTATACAACCCTGAATCATCACTACTTAATCATGGTGTATTTAATTTGGCCTTTTGGCACTGATCAGCCTGAAGGAGTCGTTGATGTCAAAGTGAAAACAGCTGTCTGCAAAGTGGTCTAAACAGGACATTAACATTGTTGTTTTAAACGTTTTCTGTGTAGCTTTGGCTTTACACTTAAAATTGTCTTACTGGAAATCTGGTGACCCTACCAGATTTGATTCCTGCCTTTTGCCAGTAGAAGCTAGATACGTTTTCGCTTCCAAAAAGAATAAGAGTAGCCTCCAGAATGTGACAAATGGATGAATAAATAAAGGAAAATGTAATAACACACTGAGACTGCAATATCAATTTAAAAAGAAGCTGAAATTTGTTGCTTGTATTTTTCATCCTCAGTTCCTAGTTGGTATGAGTTCTTTGTAGATGGTTATGTTATTGTGCTCATGTGGCTTTCCTCTCACAGACTGAAGACCCGTTGTTAAGTTGACTGGTGGCTCTAAACAGGCACTGCGAGTAAAATGTGGGTGTGATGGATGGCATCTGCATACAGAGATTTGCGGTGCTACCTGTCATACAATTACTGCTGTGTGAACAGGTTTATACATACCACGACCCTGAACAAGGGAAAACAAAACCAGAAAATGGATAAATGGATGCATTTACAAAAGAGGCAGGATGTTAGTTCCTCAGCATCTATTTAGTGCTGTTATTGTGCTTTGTGTGTTCTCTTTAATTATAGTTGTAGTTGTAAATAATTAGTTTGTCCACCAGAATCACAGCCCTTTCAAAGCCTGGTAAAAGAAGCACTATACTAAAACAGAATAAGGATCCATATTCATAGTGGTTCACATTAAGTTTTATTATCTGCAATATGTCCCTTTGAGAGGTTAAAATTTTATGTCTGTCTATTGTTACAGAAAAAGAAAGGTTTCCAGTCTGCTGCAGTCTACACAGTGCTCTACAGAAAAAGGCGTGACATAAAAAGAAATTGAAATGAAATTGAATTTTTAATGACAAGTAATGAAATAAAAAAAAAAAATCAAGGAAGGATTATAACATATAAGATTCTCCAGCCTGTTTAACCAATTCATCCACCTTGCTGCCCAGGTAGCATTATTTAATGTGAAAATTACACAGTAAAATGCCAGCCATCTATGCAGATGATTCATTGAAAAGGGTACCATATAAGAACAAATAAATTGAACATTAATTAAGTAGATCATTATTGGACATGTGTAAATGTAATTTGAAGCAGCATAATTTAATGTGAAATTTCACCATAAACAGCCTGTGCTCTGAACTAGTCATCTTAGAGGAGGTCATTATAATAATAAAATTGATTGAAATTGAATTTGATGCCAAATTTTGAGATCCAAAAATAATCAGTGCCTGAAAAATCCACAGAAAACAAATTTAATTTTGTGGAGAAATACTTTTTATATAAAAAAAACAAACAAAACATGCATTTTTTCTTATATATATTTAACACTTGCAGGCATAGACAGAATAGTCTGCAACTATTTATTCTGTAGAAGATGGCATTGCATAATGAATGGCAATATTTTCTTATTACATTTGAAGGTGGTATTAATTCTGATGATAAAAAACATTTTTGAATGCCAGAAATCTGCATATATTACCTATAGTACTGAGGATACAGTATGCAGCAGTCATGGAAAACGCAAATATTGACTCTCAGTGGCCATTAAGCTCATTAGACTTGGTGCTGCAGGCGTTACCGCTTTATGGCAACACCAAACAAACTAACTCTTTTATCTCTGTGAGTAATCAAAGTAGAGCAGTTATTCGTATTCAATAAGTGAACAACACAGACCTTGATAATTCCATTTTTTGATGTAAGTCTCTGCTGAGGAATACACTAGAGGTGACAAAACCTCCACCCTGACCCAACAACTCTCCAAAACCAGCACTCCCTTCTCTTCCAATCTAAGTACTTGTGGAATATACTCCGGATCTTAGGATTACAAAACACATTTCACAGCAAGGACAGTTAAAGGAGAACTGGACAAACTATAGCGATCAATTGGTCTTCTAACTGCAAGAGTGCTTCATGTACAGTAGCTTTCTCTCTCTGTCTTGCTACACTCACCCCTCATGTTACATTTACCCGTCCTCTCATTGAATCGGGGTAATGGCACCATTTGTCTCTGCTGAGAAATTCGCTCAGTGTAACACCTCCTCTCAGCTACATATTCTCTTTAGCAGCAGTGGTACTCAGACTCAGGGCCCTGGAATAACAGAACATCCTTCTCTGTAGCAAATAAAGCTAGTCTGTCTTTAATTTTAAGGACGGAGTTTCAGTCCCACTACTGCTCATTAAGGATGATTAACGGAGAGGGTGGCGTCAGCCAGAGTGAATTTCTGAGCAGAGACACGTCTGCAGTTGATAAGTATAAAACAAAAGTAACAAAGTCTGAGGTAGGCACTGTGGGATACTGTGTAAGTAACTGTTTTCTCAACACCAAAGCTTTTGGTTACATTACCGCCATCAATCCACTATTTATCCCTGATTTATTCACTTAACCTGCCTAAGCTCTAATTGTGCAGAACAGAAGTAAATATTTGTATGTGTATCTCAACTTGGAAAGTGTCATTGGATGCTGAGTTAAATGTTTATTGTGGCTCTTCTTCCAGAAATACCTGACTTATCATTTGTACAGTACTATAAAAACAATTCGCCCGTTAGATGTTTTCACATTTTATTGTACAACGCTGCATTTAATTTGGCCTTTTTCACACTAATCAACAGAAAAAGACTCTCTGCAAAGTAGTCTAAATTAATTACGAATATAAAAACACAAAATAATTGATTGCAGAAGTATTTACCTCTTTAATATGACACATCTTAATCACCACTGGTACAGCCAATCAGTTTTATAAGTCAAATAATTAGTTCAATGGAGGTCACTTGTATGGGGTTTCAATTGATTGCTGTATAAATGTATGTGGAAGGTCCAACTTGTCATGTGTCATGATGGTGGTTTAATCTACACAATGAAGACAAAAGAACACTCCAAACAGCTCCAAGAAAAGGTGATTGAAAAGCACATGTCAGGGGATGAGGACAAGAAAATATCAAAGGCATTAAATATCCCTCAGAGTCCATGAACCATGAAGAAATGAAAAGTATGGCACAGCTACCTGGAGCAGGCCATCCAAAAACATCGAGTGGTCATGCAAGAGGAAGACTAGTGAGGGTCACCACCAAAAGACCTTGTGATGGACAGCCACGGCCACTATCTGGCCGGGATGCCAGTAGGGCGGAAGGACTAGGGCAGAGGGCATTACTGAGGCAATACCTCCCCTGGGACACTAGAGGGCAGCCCTCCTGGGCGGCTGTGGCACCACGGATTCCTGCAGGGCATGTCGGGAACTGGAGTTTGGTGAAGCCCTGTTGGGTTCTGTGGGGGTCGCCAGGGGGAGCTGCAGAGCCCTGTAGAGGACCTCCAGTGCACATGGGAGTGATTCCAGGTAATAGTGATGACCCACCTGGAACACTCCCGGGACCTGAATAAGAGGAGCCGCCTCACTTCACTGAGGGGCCAGAGTCTGGAGGAAGGAGACAAAGCCTGAGGAGGAGTGGAGGTGGATGGACTGGCAGCAAGGAAGGGACTGGACTGTATATTGTGGTGTTGGTAATGTGCATAAACTGTAAATAAACATGGCTGTTGAGTGAACCTGTGTCCTGGGGTTAGGGTGGCAGTACGCCCCCTAGTTACAAGTGACTGTGAATGAGACTAGAGGGACTACAACAAACAACAACTGTTGCCCAAATGCTTTACCAATCGCAGCTTTATGGGAAAGTGGTAAAGAGAAAGCCACTGTTAAAAAAAATACACAGAGAAGGCACAACATAGACTCTGAAATCAGATGGAAGAATATTCTGTGGTCTGATGAGATCAAAATTACTTTTGGGCCATTGAACTAAACAGCATGTTTGAATACTGCCCATTATCAAAAACACACCACCCTCAATGTGAACTGTGGTGGTGGCAAGAACATTCTGTTGGAATGCTTCTCTGCAGCAGGCCCCCAAAAACTTATAAGGGTGGATGACTCAATGAATATAGGCAAATTCTGGAGGAAAATCTGATGCTGTGTGCAAGAAAAATGTGCCTTAGGTGAAGATTTATTTTTCCAGCAAGACAACGAGCCCAAGCATAAAGGCCAAGCTGCACAAGAAGGGCCTAAAAACAGCTGTGTGAATGTCATGGAATGGCCGAGTCAGAGTCCAGATCTCAGTCCAAATGAGAATCTGTGGCTGGACTTGAAAAAGAGCTCATAATCTCCACGCAACCAGATAGAACTTGAGTAGAGTACAGAGGAATGGTGGAAAATGTCAGTAGCCAAGTTTCCATCCAGTTTTTTGCGATGTTTTGTTATCGACAAGCAGAATATACGTAAAAAAAATGTGCGAAATTTGCTGTCTCCAGCCTGTTTCCATCCAACTGGCTTTTTATCGATAAAATGGTGTGTGTGATGACGTCATCCCCTCCAAAAAGAACTGTCACATAAGTTTTGTTATATCGCGAAAAAAAAATCTGCCCTTGAGCCGTTTCCATACATAATTTTGTGTATGTCGCAAATTATCTACCTTTTGTTTTCCACGTTACACCCCCTCCACTACTGTATAGAAACAAAGAAATGGAGAGATTATTCAGGCAGTTTTTTGAAATTTGCCAGCTTACTGTTATTTCAGTTTCACAAATAATTGGAATTGTACATAATATCCGAAGACGACAGCAGAATGAAGCAGTTGCTTGTCTGATAGCCCTAGAGCTCGAAGAAAGTACCCCAGTGCGACGAAACCCACAGGTATGGGAGAGACGATGGAATAAGACCTTCTGGAAGGAGGTGGTGGGGAGACACTTCACAGAAAATCTCTGGCTGCAACATTTTAGAATGACACGGCCGATGTTTGAGATGTTGTGTGGATTCATCAGGCCTGATGTTGCGCCCATCACAGGTTGTCACTGACCACCGGTTCCAACCCCAAAGCGGATTGCCATCGCCCTTTACAAGCTGGCAACCTGCGCCGAGTATAGAGTAGTTGGAGAAACTTTCGGGGTTAGTAAAACTACCGTCCATCGATGTGTATATGCTGTGTGCACCGCTATTAAAGAAAAATTAATGCGGCCTTATATCAGACTTCCGACTGTAGCGGAGGACAATGAAATTGCATACCGCAATTCCTTGGTGCATCTTGTGCCACAGATTTACGGTGCGCTGGATGGCACGCATGTGCCTATTCTTCCCCCGACGGAAGGCTACCGCAATTACATTAATCGCAAAGGGTGGCCATCTATTGTTCTCCAGGCCCTTGTTGATGACAGGTGCATGATACGAGACATTTGCGTTGGCACTCCTGGAAGTGCCCATGATGCAGCTGTGTTTGCAGCATCGGATCTGTACAGGTGAGCCTACCTTTCACCATCCCTTCTCAGTGCGATAACAACTGAATTAGTACTGTAACCTGCTTCCCTTAAGGTTTTTAATTAAAACTGAAATTTGAACTAATACAAAATAACGACGTTTAATCAAAAAAAACTAAAGTTAATATTAATGAGAGAATTTCTCATATATGCTAAAACATCTGCCATTTAATAATAAGAAAAAAATGTTTAGATAATGAAACACACGGTTTATTAAATATTTTGACTGGCACAGTAAATTACCTTTGCGGTTTTTGTATTATTCAGACATCCTGAGAGACACCCCCAGGCTACAGTTGATGTGGAGGGAGTTCAGGTACCCCTTTTAGTAGCAGGAGACCCAGCCTATCCGCTACTGCATTGGCTCATCACGAGAAATAACGAGTCTCTTCATCAGACCATGCGAACCGCTCTGCTATTCTCGTTTTGATTGCACGAGATGAAAATGTATCATGTGACACATTTATTTGCGTTAAAGCCCTTTTTTTCCGACAAAAAGTGTTTCCAATGTAGTTTTTGCGACATCTGAAGTATCGATATGGAATTTATGCGCTAAAGTTAAACGGAAAAATATTATGTCGACATGTACAACATTTTATCGATAATTAGCATTTCCATCAGCTAAAATTTGAAGCGCTAAATATTTTATCGCAAAAACTCCTTGGATGGAAACCTGGTTAGTGTTAAGATGTGCAATGTTGATAAAGATGGAGAGACAAGCATAAGTAAACTCAAGGCTGTCATGACTGCCAAAGAAGCTAAATATTACTAAATATTGACTTGAAGGAGGTTATGCAATCAATTACTTTGTATTTTTATTTTTGTAATCAATTTCACCATTTTTGCAGAGGTCTGTTTTCACTTTGATATTTAAAGAGTCCTTTTCTGTTAATCAGTGTCAAGAAAGCCGAATTAAATCCACTGTGATTCAGTTCTGTATACCACAAAAATGTGAAAACTTCCAAGTGGGTGAATACTTTAAAAGCAGCACTGTAGTAAAAAAAAGTATCTGCTTGTATCTCTTTGATTCCTGATTTTTGTTTTTTTTTGCTTAGAAATAAGTGCTTGTTAAGAGGAAAACATGAACACAACTATACAGCCATGAAGAATAAAACTGGACCTGGACGATAGTAAACTTTAACAATATGATGATACTAAAGCTCCTGTAACTTGATGATCATTAATCCAAATTACAACTCACTTCACACTGAACATGTACTAAAACGCCTTTCATGAAAGAAAGTAGTAACATTACAATTCAACAGAAATGTGCAGAATGTAGTAAATTATGATTGCAGTGGATGTGCATAACCTAAAGAGCAGATGCAAAATAATTCTCTCCGACTTTGCAGTGCTCAATCTTCCCCAAGGTGGCCGCAGTCTGGCAGGGATACTTTGCCCAGAATGCAATTAAAATGCATGCACTACTGCGCCTGCTGTACATTGTTATTGTTAGGTATTCCCAATAGCATTGCAGTTACACAGTTTCTGAACACATATATACAGAAGGTATTTTAGGACAAATTTGAATTTATCCTTTGCTTTGTGCATTGAACATTTTTAATTGGATGACAAGATACTTCCCGTGGCAGTCAGTATAGAACAGCAGCAGTGGAAAAACCTAAATAGACAATCCTTAATTCCTTTGCGAATTATTTATTTCTTTAATAAAATGCCGCAATTAATGAAGGATTCAATTATAGACATGACAACAACAGAAAAACTGATTGCAGCCCAACTACTGAATGTGTACCTTCATGTGCTATTAATGCTCTGTTTCACACAATTTCCATATTAAATTTAAATTACATGGAGGGCAGCATACAGACTGCAGACATTGCAGATAACTCAATACATACATCATGAAGGAAAGCAATAATAAATAATGCAATGCTGACACAGTCGTAAATGTGTATTTTTTTTTCTGGATGGAGTCATGAGCTATAATAGAGGTGTCTTGTGAATATTTAATGTTTTCTGAACATACACACCATATAAGATACCAGACAGATGTCTTCAGATCATCTGAGTTAGTCTTGTGCAAACCTGCTTTGGTGCTTAAATATATTTTTAATGATTGTTTTCAGCAGCATATGTGTTTTACGTCTGTCCTGTCAACACTGCATCTTTTTAAGCTGCTTTCAGCTTCCACTGATATATTATAAATAGTTTATGAGACGGAATATTTTTAGAATTATATCCCAAGTTGTATGCAAATTAAGATTTTAAAATACTTTTGAAAACACAATTAGTTTCTCTCTCTGTTCATACAAGTACATTTAGCTTATAATGAGTAACATGACTTAAATGTGTGTACTAATTCAATCTCTGATGGACTGACTCATTATTCTGGGTTCATTCTTGCTGTTAGCACAATGCTCTCTGGACAGGCTCTAGATGGCCATGATCTGGATTAAGCCAATATGAAAATGAACACAAATTTACTGTGGATTAAGGCATTACTTAATACATTATTTTGGTCACATACGTACTTGAACACACTGGCCATAAAGGGTTGTGAGAATCTGGATTGAGTTTTGGGGATGAAGAGTAAATCCTGACAATTAATATAGAGTATCTGGACAGGAGATTAGAGCACTTTATAGGAATTTATAGGAAAAAAATAAGTAAAGGTTACTTCCGTGGTGAAAAAAATACAAAAAGAGGTTAGAGACACAATTTCATTTATATAGACTTCATCAAGCTACAAGAAACATTGCGTCTCTAACCTTCATACTGTAGTTTATTCGATGGGCGACATGGTGGTGCAGCCTGGTGCAAAACCAATAATTAGTCATTTTTTACATTCATTATACCACTTTTCTCACTACTCAAAGCGCTTTACATAGAGAGTGGGGAGCCACTTCCACCAGCCCCAATGTGTAGCACCCACCTGGTTGATGCGACAGCAGCCATGTTTGCACCAGTATGCTTACCACACATTAGCTAGTAGGTGAGTATTGAAGGGGTGAGAGAGATAGCCAGTTAGTGGCAGGGGATGATTAGGAGGCCAGAATGACCAGGCCGTGGTGGGCAATGTAGCCTGGACATCAGAGTACACCCTACCAATATGAGTTAAATGTCATCCTGGTGTTTGCATACGCAAAATGTCAGGTTTTCAACCAGAAACCAATCCAAACATAAACCATTAGGTTAATTAGTGACTTATTGAATTAGCCAGGAATGGATATGGCTGTGACCATGATGGACTGCTGTCCTGTAAAATTCTTTTTCTGCTTGGCATCTCTTTCTACTAGAATAAGCCTTGGCTATCACTGACATTAGTGAATGAATTGCTTCTACACCTGGCAAGCTAACTTTAACTTGTGGGCCAATACATTTCAGAGCCATATTTCATATCCATAGGACAGGTCTCATTTTCAGATACATTTGCTCTTTGGAGTAAACGAAGTGGGAGGCTCACATAAATATTATCTTACTCTTACTTCACTAAACTCAATGTCTCTTTCTCTATTCTTAACAGTTACTCTTGCCCCTCCAAAATTGTTTCCTTTTTTAATGACTCTACATGTTTTCCTGTGCCTCATAGGAACCTGAGGTTGTGAACAACAACATCGCCATCCTCCCCTTACAGAGTTACGATAGCTACTGCCTCGTGGGTATGACGCATCTGACTGGCAAGTGGGGGAAGTACTATCATCATTAATCCTTTTCTTACTGCTGCAACTTTCAGTCTTACCTTCATTCCGATCTTTGAAGCATGTCACTACCATGTTTCAAGCTCCTCTCTCTGTCATTAACTCCATTTGCTACAACTCTTCCTTGGTCTCAGACTTTACTTTATTCCTTTCTTCTTGTCCTTCTTGGTGATTTGAACACTGTGGCATCCGGCCGGGGCTGGAGCCCGACCGGGACGCCCAGGAGGACCGGAGGAGGGCTTGTACCTCCTCCAGACCGCGAGGGGGCGTCCGCCCTGGTTGTGTTGGGGGCCTCGGGTAAAGGGCTTGGAAGTCCAGCCCTGTAGGGACCCATTGCCACCACCAGGCGGTGCCCCGGTGCCTGTAGAATTCTGGAGCCCAGCACTTCCGCCACACCAGGAAGTGCTGGGGGGAAGAAGACAGGGGACACCCGGAGGGCTTCCGGGTGCGCAGCCGGCATTTCCGCCACACTGGGGCTTGTCTTCAGAGGAATGCCGGGAAGCAGCTGGAGCCCATCCGGGTTCCTATTTAAGGGGCCGCCTCCCTTCAGTCAGTAGCGGAAGTCGGGTGGAAGAGGACGGAGCTGGAGAGAGGACTGGAGGCGGCCAGGAGAGAGGCAAAAAGACTGTGAGGCCTGGACATTGGGGAAATCGGTGCTGGAGGCACTGGGGTTTGTGGTGCACATGATTTGTTGTAAATATTGTAAATAAACAGTGTGTGGTGGAGCCAACGATGTCCGTCTGTCTGTGTCCGGGTTCAAGTCCACAACACTCATGATGACTTGCATTTCCTGTTACTCTTCCTTCTGACTCTCATTCTGTTTTTTACTCCTTTGAAGTCACACACTTCTAATTGCTACATTATCAGTTCTGTATGTCATGCTTTGAATTTTTTATCTGAAGAAAAAATGAAGCATGGAATATCACCATATATCTCTGTCTGAGATCTAGGCGATTTCATAATTTCATATTTTTTGCCATCTACACTTTCACTTTCCAGAAGTATATTTGTTTTCAGTTCTAAGAGGAAAAAGAAGGATTCTTCCCTTCCCCAACCTTATATAATCTTATCCACTGTCAGGCATTACTTCATTCCAGGTGAGAAATGCTGTCCATCTGACCTAAAGTGTCTTGCATTCTAAAAAGACTAACCCAAAAGAATCTCTCATGTTGCAGTACACCAACTAATACTGAAAATGCAAGGCTCAAGAGCTGCCAGAAAAAAATCGAGATCATCAGGGCTCACATTCTACAATGATACAGTATCTGGCTTTCCTTTGGTGGACCCTCACCAAAGGCTTTGTAAAGACTGGGAAGAAATTGCTTTGTAAAGACTGGGAAGAAATTTTCTTAAGTTCCTTTTTATGTTTTGATGTATATTCCCTCCTTTCTCGAAATTCCTCATACCCACTGAAACAAGTCAACAATTTTGCCTCTGTTTTTTTCAAGGTAAATCATCATCAGTTATCCACAGACCCATTAGTTCTTTCAATAAATTTCAAATCAACCTTTCTTGAAGGAATAATATTTTTTTTTACATTATTAAACAGGTAATTAACAACTGTTTGATTGGAACATTTAAGACGGATTCCAACATTGTCACAGGATTGAAACTCCTCTTAGAAGAATTATGCATAACCTGCTCATCTTTGCTTATGACGGTTGTCTCTCTGCACTTATATGCCTTGACTTCATATTTGATTTTGACTCCGTTGGCTGAAATACCTAAGAAACGTGCTGGAACTTCTACTTCTAGATGTCATCACTTGGACTCATTGGTCTTTGATGGTGCGTCCAGCTCCCTAGTGGATGTCTATAGATGCATCTCTTAAGCTTTGTATGTTGATTCTGTTCTTTGAAGAATCTGCATGCTGCCACAAGGTTATTTAAATCATAAGCATGACGTAAAGTTCCTTCTCCTCACTGATGACACTCCTAGAAGAACATTCACTGGGGAAAAGTCTCCTGCTTTAATCATCAAAACAGTGTGATGGATTATTTGGAAGGAGACCCAAGTGTGGAGCCAGATATACATCTAGGATAGACCAAGAGATGTGGACAATTGCTAAACATAAGGGAATTTCATTGTTCTCTATTCATCATGTTTTTACATTGACCCTCATTAGCATAACCAATATAAAAATAAGTTACATACAATCATCCATCCATCTATTCATTTACTAACCAGTTTGTCCAGTTTGGGGCTTTCATTGCAAATGCTGAACCAACACTGGACAGGTAGTCAGGCTATTATAACGCACACTCATGAACACACCCACACTCACATTCACTGGCCAATTTGGAGTTGCAATTGAACCCAATATGGCAGATCTATAGGATGTGGGAAGAAAGCCAGAGTAGCTGGAAAGATACCTGACAGACATAGGACACTCTTACCATGTTTGCATGGACAGTGCCCTGGAAATGTGACTCAAAATCAGAAATCTGAAGCTGTGCAGCACCAACCAGTGCTGACAACTCTGCCAACATGCCATCCATGTGAAATTGTACAAATTTTAAAACTGAGTGTCAGATTAGAGGTTTTATTACAATTACCTACATTCTGTGCATTTTAGTATGAAGTAAATAAAATTAGCTGAAACCAGCTAAATTACAATTTATTTGTATTTTTTTCTTATTGTCCATTGTAAGGCAGGCTTATTTAAATAGCATTTTAATTAAAGTTGACATTGCCTTTTTTGACCAACTAAATCAAGTTTTTATAATATTTACTGAATTAAGTCCACAAGAGAAAGCAAAAGCATTTTGAAAGTCACAATATATAAACCCAAACTCTTTCATATACTGAACATTTTATTTATTTATTAAATGAGAAAACTGAAAGTTCTTACTTTTCCCTGCTGAGATTTTGTTCTGCAATGAAGCTGGTTGTTTAGTGAAATTGTCTAGATTGTAATTATTTCTAAGATGGGAGTATTCAGCAGGAGGTATTTAATTGTAGGTTATTGTTCAAACTACCGGCTCTGTTTTTCATGAAAGAACTGCTGCCAATCAGCCTCTTCTTTGCTGCTTACGTTATTGTTTTGGTATACTTCATGTCTTTTTACCTTTATTCAGCTAACGTCTTTTCATTTTAAATCGAACTCCATCATGACATTATACAAAATTTTTACATTATTCTTATTTTTGAGAAGGTGTATAATCATGAAAGGCTACTCCTAAGTAAGCAAGACAACATATTACTATAACTGAACATTTCTACATGTCATACAACTTCCATGTAGTAAAATAATGAATCGGAATTAGAGGCTGGAAAAGATCCCAAATACAGTTGGCACCAAAGTAACTTGTTATCTCTGTTTTTGATATTCCAGGCAATCCAGGATTACATCTTGCCTGAAGAAGGGGCCTGAATTGCCTCGAAAACTTGCATATTGTAATCTTTTTATATGCCAATAATAGGTGTCATTTTGCTTGACTTCTCACTACATTCATAATGGCTAACATGGTACAACACCCTAATACTACAGGTAATAATTAAAATTCAAAAACAAGATTCTAAATGTGCCACTTTTTTTTCTCCACAAAGGTAATTAATTTCAGAAAGTGTGATATGTCAACTTTACTTAAACCAGTGTGCCTACTACTTTATACTGGGGATGAAGCCCAAACTCATTAATATCATTTTAACATTCTCATAGACTTTAATCTATCCTAATGTAAATCAAATAAATTTTATTTTCCCACAAATAAAAGTACAACTGATTTGAACTCGGTATATCAAGCTATGTGAGCCACATGCTATTAACAATCTTAATCACTTCTGGTATAGACGGTGGCAAGCCCACTATGTGTTCTACGTTATTCTCATAAGACTAAGTTTCAGACACCCTGTATGTAGTATAATCATATCTAATACTTTGTGACAGATAGGGGGCACTGTCATCCCCTTGAACCCTAGACTAGACGCCAGACACCAGGTAAAAGTCCAATAATACTTTTTATTTGGACAAATACAGTGCACAAGCACCCTCCTCTCCACAATACTCATATAATTAAACACAATACAATAATCAATAATTCTCCACTCTCCCAGACACGTTGCCACCCTTTCACCCAGCTCAGCTCAACGTTTGGGATCTCCCATAGTCCTTTTATAATCCGTGACCCGGAAGTGCTTCTGAACCCGCAGTCCATGTGACTTCCTAGCACTTCCGGGTCAGATGAAAACTCCTCTTCTTCAACCCGGAAGCACGTCATTCCCTTTGTCCATGTGACTAGGACGCACTTCAGGGTTGTAGGCAAAATACTCGCTGCTCCTAACTGCAGCACCTTCTAGTGCAGAGACTGCCCACAGTGCTATCCAGCAGGGCTGTGGATAAAAACTCCATTGTCCATAATCCCCTGCTGGCATTCGGGGCACCTCCATGCTGCAGGGAGGGCTCCACCTGGCGGCCTGGGGGTGTTGGCCAGGATGACTAGCCGGCCATATTCCACAACTTTTACTGCCAATTTGTAAACATTTACATTATTTAGATCATCTACTGCATAACTAAAATTCTCTCCAGGTTCATCTGTAAAGATTTTACTGACTATGCCATTCCATCTAGTCTGGTGTCATCAGCAAACGTAACCAGCTTGTTAGTTACACTTGACTTAGGATCATGTGTATCAATTAAAAATAATATCATTCCCTTGACTGAGAGACCCCAATTTTAACAAAAAAATCAAATTTAGAAAAAAATATTTCTTCCAACCTAACCTTTAGCTTTCGGTGTTTTAATTTTTATTTTGCCCATCTACACGTGTACCTTCAACTGGTGCATCGTTCAGTTTGATCACGAGCCTCTCATGAGGTATCTAATCAAACACTAAAAAAATAAATAATATCATACATTTTACTTCTTCATAGACTTCTAGTTTATCAGTAAAACACGATCTCTCCCATCTAAACCCATACTGACTATTCACTAATACACCTATATTTGCTATTTGTTGCACAATCTTTTCTTTTATAATTGCTTCCATTCATGCAGCTTAAGCTTACCCTCTTGTAATTATTCAGACCTGAGTAACTGCCTTTTTCGTTTAATAAGAAAGCATCTGTACTCTTCCAAAGTTTAGGAATTTCCCCTGTGTGCTGTGATCTCTGAAAAATACACGTTAAGGGCTTATATATGTAATTACTAAATTCCTTAAGTAGTTTAGGAGAAGTGTTATCTGGTCACAGTGACTTGTTTGATGTCAGCCTTCTTAGTCTTAAGTAGCACTTCTTCCTATTTAATTTCCAATCAAATAGTACTTTCTAACAGTCTATGTGTCTTCTTGCAGGATTATTAACTTCTTCACATATGAAAAATGACACAAAAATCCCACTGAAATTAGATAGATGCACCTTTTGACTTCATACCTGTTGACAAAGTCCAAAGTCAATTGCTCCTTCTGATAGAAGTGCAATTCTACTTTTAAGTTAATTACAGACTAAACTACTAACCAATCTATCTATCAATAATACATAACAAAATTTAAAGTTTCTGCCTTCGGCTGCTTGCACATCTGTGTTACATTGGGGTCAAGATTTGTTAATTGCCGACTACCCTCGAATTAAACACAATTAAGAATTAATTAAACAGCATTTCTGGTGACTAAGCATATTAAAAGAAATTTTTTTTATTATGCTAAAGAGTAGTTGTAGATCTTGGGTGTCAAAGGGTTACTGCATCAGTTATCTACTTTAAAGAAGCCATGGTCTCATACAGGGATGTAAAAAAGTAAGTGTATCATCTGTCAAAAAGGGCATAACTAACAATCATCTAGTCCTAGGCAAGTTTTAAAATGAGGTTCTAAGAATTTGTTCTACCCATTTATGGTTACAAATTGCATGTCCACTTTTGAGATTTAGCAATGGTAAATATTGTATTAAGGAAATAAAACCTGTCTGGTCCAAAGTATATCTTCTCATGTTCGTTAATTATTTGTAATTAATATCATCTCTGTCCAACTGAATGGCAAAGCATGGCAGATCCTAAATCACCTTTATCTTAGGGTGTTGTCGTATAATGGGGCTCCTGGCTTTACAGAGCATTATGTACTTTCTATACTTCTCTGGTTGGCTTTACATGTTTCTTCAGCTTTGTCAGTGTGTAAAATGATTTGTGTTTCTTCTCATCTCGAATGTCTGCACAACCTTTTATGGTTGTAAATGGCCAAACAGAATACATGCCCCAAAAGACGCTAGCATCTTTTTCATGTAGAGAAAATGTCCATCATGGGATCAACTGACTGATTACAATCCTATAGAGCAGTGCTTCCTAACCTTCTTTGAGTCATGGACCCCTTTAAGAATCTGATGAAAGCTATGGACCCCCTTCCTCAGAAATATTCACATAAACACAACTTTGCATGCAATGAATATAATGTACTTTATTTATCGACATTTGATTGTCTCATACATATATGACATACACAAAATAGTTTCTAAAAAAACACTCCTTTTTTATGCAAAAAGTAATGGCCACTCATTATAATTATGAAATACCATCCTCTTGTGCAAATTAAAACAGATCTACAACTACCACATATTCTATTACCATTACTACTACTACTACTAAATCTACTCTAAATCAACAGTACCGGGATGTAGAGGGAATAGAAATGTAAATTTTTATCTGACCCTCGTAGATCCCCTCAAACCCATCCATGGACCCCCTAGCAGTCCACGGACCTCAGGTTAAGAACCCCTGCTATAGAGGGTGCTTGGGCATTTTTTACCTTTCTGCTCCTTCCTCAAACACTGCCATGCTTTAAGAGTCAATCAGCCAGCCTGAGCGAATCTGTTAAAATGACAAACTGACACAGAGAGAGAGCTCCGAAATTTATTCCTATTTATACCATCCTACTAAAGTGTTACTGTATATCAATTTATCTGATAACCTCTCACCATACCATGGAGCTAAGACACCGCTAAATGGGAAACTTTTTTTTAATTCTGTCTGATTAAAATACACACCAGATTATTTCTTTTCTTCTAAGGTATCTTGTAGTATACTTTATTAATCTGTATAATACATTGAAACAAATTAGATATAAGTTCAGTTTGTAATTAACTGTAACAATAGTACGTGCAAATTCATTGTGAATGTAAAGTCTCCAAGTCTCAAATTATGTAGTTACTTATTTTCAACATGCTTTACTGTAACCAACAGTATGCTTCTATGTATAACAGCCGATTCATCTTATTTCAAATGTACATATCTTGACCCACAAGTCTAAGAGCAAGCAATGTAACTTTGGCTTTGCAATTTAATATAACAGTGTGGAAAGTGAAGGTGGCAGAAAATCACAACAGGTAGCTTGAATTAAAGAGAGTCACCTACTGTTCAGGTGAAAGGAAGAGTCCTATGGTGTATACATAACCAACAGAGCAGATTTGTTTTCCTCCTGTATTTAGTGGTATGCGGCACATACAGCCGTTGAATTTTTCATGAGTTCTATTTGAGAAGTAAGCCAATAAGAACATCTGATGTGTTTTAAGACAAAAAAGTTTTACTGCAGGGTGTCCAAGGAGAGGGTTTCTAACATTCAAACAGAGACAAAAAAAATTTAGCACGAAAATTATTTCTATACATTACATCACTGTCATTACATGTATTACACAGCACCTGTATAATGGTCATTTATTGCAAATTTATAAGGAACTGACACAAAGTTACACGAATGTTACACTATTTTGTAAGTTACTGGCTGAAAGTAAAAGATAATAATATATTCTCATTTTCTTTTTCACATTTGACTTCACATTATTAAGAAATCTCAAAATACAAAACTAAAAAGTACACCACATTCTGATAATTAAAAAATGATCAATGTGTAGAGTAAATATAAAAAGTATGTGAATAAAAGGATACAATTTGGTTCATCAAACCCATTCTAAATCTGTTTGTTTGCAAAATATTTAATATTGCAAGATTGGGGAACAAATATCTTTTGAAGATATCAAGGTTCTAGAAAAATAGAACTGGTTGGCTCCTCCTACAAATACTAGATATACAGTAAGTGTCCAAAGCACTCTATAAAAAATACTGACTTAATTATACTTTCCTTTGATTCGGTACTATCCATCATTTTTTCAAGACATTATATGATTTTATAGTCTCTGCTAATTAACACTAGAATTACCAGAGCCTACGAAAAAACTCGTAGATCCGTCCCACCTTAAATCGCTTCTTAAAACCGCTCTCACCTCTCCGCCAGCCTCCTTTGTCCTGTAAATGTGCCGATAAAAACAAACTGCAAGCAGCTAGCTATTCCATTCCCCCACCGACTCAGAACGTGCACCAACTTCTCCGAGCTCATGCCTCGATTATCTGGGAGTGAAGTGGAGTTTTAGAGTGGAAATAATAGATTGTTATTTGGAACACACGCATTTCATGTGTGTTCCGTTTCTACAGTAATCTGTGTAAACACAATGTTAAAACAGAAACTTTTTCATATTTTAGTAATAAATGTCACAAAATGTAGACATAAATTATAAAATGTATGAAACCTGACAGCCAAAGAGCAATACACTTTCATAAAAGGTTCAGGACTTTTACAACAGCTTCTGTGGCGTACTGGTAAGATTTCGTCACGTAGAGCACAGCAGACTTACTGTACCTCAAAAGATCCGAGTTCGAATCTCCGCTAGAGAGAAAATTTATTTATTTATTTTTAACCTTCGCCGTTCTGCCTGCCTGAACTCCCTGTCTATCTATATAGCAATAACAGTAATTTTATTATTATATAGGAGCTTCCCTGTCTGCCTATCATATAGTGCCTTTCCTTCCTACCTATCTCTATATCTATCCCCTTAGCTGTTTTTTATATATCTATTATACAATGCCTTCCCTGTTTATTTATATATCTAGTGCCTTCTCTGCCTGTCTGTCTGTCTGATTGCATATAGCGCTGAACTTACTGCTCTGTACTATTCTGTCTTCTGCATGTCCTGGAGTACAAAAGAAACACCACCATACAGCAACATGTGCGAACTGGCAAGATCGGGGAAAAAACACGCGGTCACTGATTACAAACCGCAAGATGAATGAAAGAGACAATATATGTAAAAACATCATCGCACTAATGCAATATTATTTGAAAACAAACAGCGTCAGATCGGGTTTGAATATGCGCCCGATCTGACGCTGTTCGTTTTCAAATAATATTGCATGTACTGTGCGTTGAAACTGCTGCACTGAATAAGCAGACTCCTTCTGTAACAGCATCAGCGTGTATTCAAACCCGATCTGACGCTCTTCTTTTTCAAATAATATTGCATGTATTGAACTATTTTAGAATAAAAACATACATTTGATTTCAGTCAGTCTGTAAGAGCCAGTGTAAATGCATGATAATTATAAAGGTTAGCTTTTTTTTTAATTCAGTTCCATTCTCTCAGTCGCGTCCACGATCCCCCTCCCACAATCTGACACTGTTTTTTTTCACATAAAGACGCGCTATAACTCAAATGTGATTTATTTGGAGACGCGCTATACTCGAATGTTATTTATATAGGGAAGAAAGTACAATGTCAGGTGCTCATTCAGTGTAATAGGAACCATAGCACAGAGAGATGTGTACACTGCAACAAGTACACATGTCGTGAATGTAGGAAGGGTGTGTGGGAATTGTTAATATTTGAATGGGATGATTTTATATAGCACGGATCGGAAATCAGCAGTTCTTAGCATTGCACCACGCAAGCTGTCGTATCAGCCGCCTACTGTAACTTGCTTTATTTTTTCTTCACGTATAGTCTAGAATAAAAGTGCACTTGTTTTGTTATTCTTGTACATCAACATATGTTCCTGTGTTTGAGCGACACGGGCATGCTCAAAAAAATAGACGTGTAATGCCACGAAAAGTGCACGCAGGCTCTTCAGTTCGCAAGCTTTGGTACGAGAATGCAGTCACAAATACGCTGCAGAGCTACAGCGGATCTTTACGTGAAAACAGCATTCTCAGATGGGGGGGGGGGGGTAGTGGTAGGGAAGGATCCTGAACACAACTGAGAGAATGAAAAGTGAATAAAAAAAAAACTAACCTTTACAAGTATCATAAATTACAATGGCTGTTACACACTGAAATCAAATGTATGTTTTTATTATAAAATAGTAAGAATAACAGCAGTTTACGTCTCAAAACTCAATCGCGCGGGATCGAACTCATGACCTTTTGAATACTAGTCAGCGACTGATACCATTATACTACAGTGGTAATTGTAGTAAGTATGTGTCAATGTGGCATGCTAAGGTGGCTTTTGTCTGCAGTTATATTTTTGAATAAAATCATACTTGTTCTGTTATATTTGTGTTTGATATTTGGACTTCAGGCTTCATACATTATATAGTTTATGCTTACATTTTGTCATTTACTACTACAATATGAAAAACGTTTCTGTTTTAAAAATGTGTTTACACGGATTACTGTAGAAACAGAACACACGTGAAATGCGTGTATTCCAATTAATGATCTATTATTTCCACTCTAAAACTCCACTTCACTCCCAGATAATCAAGGCATGAGCTGGGAGAAGTTTGTGCACGTTCTAAGTCGTTGGGGGGATGGAATAGCCGGCTACTTGCAGCTTTTCTTTTATCAGCACATTTAGATTAACAAAAGACGCTGGCAGAGAGGTGAGAACGGTTTTAAGAAGCGATTTAAGGTGGGACGGACCTACGAGTTTTTTCGTAGGCTCTGGTAATTCTAGTGTTAAAGAAGCAAAAGAATGTACACTGATCAAAATTCATCTATTTTATGCTAAAACTACTTGAACTAGCTACGAGTTAATACCCAACCTGGTAGCATCAGATGTAAGGCAGGGAAAACTTATTCATTTATGAAAGGCCAATATAATTTAAACATCTAACCTCAAATGACTGTTTTTGGAATGAGAGTGGAAAGCAGAGATATAAAACACAATGACATGCTGCTTTGATTGATAACTGTTGTGGGGTACAAACTCTGTTAATTTTGGTCTATATTTTAATCATATTTTGCTCAAGACAACACTAGATTAACTTAAACTCAGGACACATCAAAGCATATCCTCTTCCCAATTGTACCTCACTTTTACAACAGCTGTTCAGACAAAAACAGGAAGACATGTCGATGCCTCAGGCTATCAATTACTTTATAATCCGAGAAAGGATAGGCATCTGAGACATTTTGCTAAATGGGTTTACAGCCTTGGAAAGGAAGACATGCTAGTAGGTACTAAGCAACATCAAAATGTGAATTTATTCATCATACTGGCAGCCAACCAATCAAAATATCTAACAATCACATATTACAAACCCGTTAGAATTTTATAAAAAATATGTCTCATCTGAAGAGTGACATCAGAGGAAGAAGAAGAGAACAGAACTACAGTACGTCAAAAGAAGGCACTAGCAACATGCATCTTTTTCCATCTGATCGTTGGCAAAACATCTCATGTACAGCAACAAGTGCTAGATCAGAAGCCGCCTAGGACATTCATCCTTGTCATCTTTTAACTTTTCATAAGCTTTTCCTAAAGACTATATACAGTATATCCAGACTTTGCTATCCACATTTTCTCTTATGCTTTTCTCTACTGATATTATTATTCCTGTAATAAATACCATACTGCTTTTAACTTTCTATGCTTTGTCTTCATGTCTAGAGTGATTAAAGTAATAAGGTAGATTTCTTTGAGTACCTGGTGCGGCTGGCGGTTTGCCATTACCTCTGTGCTGCAAGGTTTATTGAGGCTGAGGGTGTGAACTCCACCCAATAGTAGGGAACAGTACATAAAGTAAGGCATTCTTGGCTGATAAATGGCCTATAATCAAGGATGCTGAGCCTTTGTGTGTCTGAATATATTCTTGGAGACCAAAAGTAATATTTGGGTCTAAGATAGATGTAAAACATTGTATGTTGTTCATGCCAATAATAAATAAGTCTCTTGAAGTGCTGAGAGAGTAACAGGCTGTGTTATTTCTAAGGCACTTGTTTAGTTTAAAGTGCTAGAGGATACCCAGCTGTATTTTTGTCATTCATGGAGCACTGTAGTGGTTAGGGTCTGTGTGTATGCGTATAGTTATGTATGTATGTGATAATCTTAAGGTGTGACAGTAGACCAATCCGGTAACGACCCTGATGAGTACACTTACCCATAGGTAAAGGGTAAGTAGAGGGAAATACCATGATAATACATAACGATTAAAGAACTAGGGCAAAAAAGAATTATACAAACTTTCATTATTGTGAATCTGGACCCTGTTACAAGCTGATTCAAATATCTCCAAATTGTTTCTATTCAAAAGTTGCCATGTTTCTATTTCTGTATTTATAATAGTGAAAAGGGTTGCGTTAATGTCGAATGGTAAAGCGCCAAGTTCAAATAGACTCCTTACTGATTTTCATGAAAGTTTTCATCTTATCATTTTTTCTGACTGCTTCTTCAGAACCATATTAATAATTCATTTCTTCATACAGCATATATACTTCTCAATTTTACCAAATAAAAACATAACTATATGATAATGTAAATCATTAAGGCCCATTTCACTTTTTAATTCTGAAGCAAACATATTTTCAAAGGTTCAGGAACATAAGTGGGAAACTGGGCTCTCACTGATTGTTTCATCAGACTAAAAAGGGTTTATTAAATGCGAATTCCCCTTGGTTTGATATTGTAAAATCATCTACCAAGGACTGATTTTCTGAAACTATTTACAGTAGCAATCTCTACTAAATTTCCACTTAGTATGGTATGAAGCTACCTTATTTATCTATGTTTGTTTATTTTCCTTTAAAAGCCAGTGTTGATTATAGTGAAACATTGGCTCAGATGCTGGTCATACTTCCAACCAAGATTTGCAGATCACATCAATGTCATAAAGACATTGTGGTAATGTGCCTACCCAGGCATTACCAAAGAAGGGAAAAATAACTTTTTAGTATCTGCATGTTTCAAGGGAAGGAGAAAAGAAAAATAAAGAACGGTATTCACCCTTCTAGTTCAGCAGACGAAAAGGCAAGATGATGATTTCACTAGCATTTCAACGCTGCTTTAACATTCTAATGCGGCACGACGCTGGCAGTCCGGCTGCATGTTGCTGCAGAGGCCTACATGACATATGTTCATACGTCGCCACCCGCAGCCGAAGTAAAAGAAAAGAGGTGAGAAAGTAAAAGGGATCCTGGACATTAATCTAATCATAGGGTTAGAAGGAGAGGTATTAACTTACCTTCAATATGGAATTGGAAGTGCTCAAGCAGGCTTCCCTTGCATATGTGTGCATGTATATCTGTAAGGCTGACTGTATTTTATTACAGGTCTTGTAGAGGCGTAACATAAGAATGTACCTATATCACACGCGATTGATTGGATAGTAACATCTAGCCCTAGGACTGGTTGGCAAAATGATGCAGAGTATAAAAGGAACTTTTGACCAAGTCATGGTAGGTGAGTGTTTGGTGTAGCTCAGTCTGAAAGGTACATCAAGCATAGCGGCTGGTGCCTTATTTGTTTGTATATTTTTTCTAATTGAATAGAGGCAAATATCTCTCTGTAATACTATAGTTTTGTTAGAGGTATTTATATAAATTGTGTTTGTGGTGCATTTTGTGTCTTTTTGTATATAGACTGAATTTTTTGAGCATCTTATTATTGGAAGGACTATGTTATTGTGTAGTATCTTCCTGTCTACATTTTTATTGAGAAAGACTGCCAGTTTCTGTGTATATATATTTATGTTTTTGTTTCTTTTTCTAACCATACTCACTGTAAATATTGTAGTTTCACTGATTTTGAGACATTGCTTTTTTGTGTTTCATGTGTCTGCTGCAGTGAGGACTGTGTAAAATAGCCTTTCTCACACTATTTGATGTGCACCTGTAAATACAAAGCTACTTTTGTTTTGAAACACAACCTTTTTGTGTCTATGGCTCCATGCCTAACATCTCTAATTTCTAATATTGATCTGTCCCAAATTACAAAACACCCAGTGTATAGTCTGGTGCCATCTTTCCCACTACACTGGATGTCACAAAGATGAATGATCATGTTTTTCCATATTTCATTTAAAGCATCCCAGTTTCATTATTACTTTTTTGAAATTATTACAACATGTGAATGTGTAAATGTTTTATTTAGAAGTCCAGAGAAGGATCAAAAACACTACCAAATTTTCAGATTTGCAATCTGTTATAATTCTAGCAATAAATACAGGACAATTAACACTTTCACTGCTAGATTCAGGGACATTTTTTATGGTCATGTTATGAAGGTCTTCACCTGCCACTTGTATATACTGCAATGTGAATTTTATGATTTGGGATTCCAAATATGGAAAGGAGGATGCAAGGACACCAAACTGCTCCTCCAGCAGGCTGGAAACTTCACATACTTGCAAAGAATTCTGTCACCCCAAACCAGCCAGTCCCCTAACTGCTACCTGTGTAGAAAGACCTATAAATGGGAGCTGGTCTTAAAAGTTCATAATACAAAGCACGACATATCAAAATTGTCCCACAAGTATTTTTTTTACAAATGAAGAAATGTATTACAAATATAGAAAAATATGACAAAAATGCTCAAAAGGGTAAAAATAGGATATGCCAACAAGGCAATCTAATGGCAAGCAAGTCCCAATACACAAACCTTTAGTATAAATCCAAAGACAGAGCAAAAATAATCAGGAAAAAATAAATCCAAAAGAAACGCAACACCTGGATAAAAGACTCCTAAGCACGCTCATGAACCATTAAAGGATCTGCTCTCAGCTTCAGAATATAAAGTCCACAGTGACATCAGGGTAGCCCCACTTGTATGGAGGACGGCTTATCAACTGACAAATTTTGGGCCGAGGCATTAAAGACTTGTTAAGCTAGACAGGGGAGAAGTGCATTCTGGGAAAGCTAAAAGGCCAAGCAGAACCCCAGAATATTTTGAATTGCCAGTCTGTTTGCACTTTAGTGTAGCTTTTGTTTTGTGAAAAGAACCGATCTTGAGCTTATATGGTAAAAATATTAGCCCCTTTGGTAGCATACACTAATCTAGGTGCTCACTTTGGGCAAGGAGAGGAGACGATGCCCAACTTTTGTTCTGTAAGACTCTCAGGTCAGTTTTCAGTTTGGTTTTAGTTTAGTTTTAATTCAGTTGGTGTTTTATTGCCTTTCTGACACTCTGAGAGTAGCCACTAACATTTCACTTGAGCTTACTATCTGCTTAGGTGTTAGATACTTTTCAAGAAACTCTGTCTCCAACAGAAAATATGGAACTAGGTTAAAATAAAATAAAAAAAATATAAAAGTTAACTAAATTGGAAGTGATCAGGGGTGCACTGAATGAATTATCTGCCAAAAAAAAGCTGTAAGTGTAAGAGAAGAGAAGGTTTGAAGAGAATAAAATGACTTTAAATAAGGAGAAAATGAACATGGCTGGTGAAGTAGTTGTCTGCTTTTCACCAATACTCATTAAGTTCTATACCATGTTTTCCACTATTCAAATTTCATTTCTAGGCTTAACATTTTTTTACATTTACTGAACAGATGAATCCACAGTATGGAAAAGTATTTCAGAATAAAAAAACACTGGTATGTACCTTTGATAAGACGGTAAGGTCAACCTTTTCCACGATGCTCTTGACTGAGCAGAAGCTATGAGTGCTTGCACAAATTTATAACTATAATATATCAGCAGTAAAATCCTACACCTACCTCAGTAAGCACACACATCAATGAAAAAACATGAAATATCAGGTCAGAATAAAGTCTAGATAACTTAAGAATGGAGACACAGCTAGCTGACTTCAGAGGAAAGGAAAACCAAAACTCTAGTTCACAGTATTCTTGAAATGAAACATAAAGTTGTTTCCAGGATGTCTCAAGCAACTCCAGCATAATGAGGACTAGTAAGAATCTGAAATGAAGACAGTCCTTCTGCCATATCAGCACTCAGGGAGTTTGCAGTGCTTAATAAGGGAGGTGTTTTTGATGCAATACCAATGAAAAAGAAAAAATATATAATATAAAACAAGCTGTTCCTTTTCTGGGTGCTCTGAATGCTTGCTTATTTGATTCATGATTCCTGAGGAATTGTTCCCCAACAACAAAAAGACATCTGTCTTGCATCAGGTAAAAGAAGCAGCTTCTGAATTTTCCTGGGACCGAGTTGTCAGTTTTTTTTTCATTTGATGGAGTTTTGAAAACCCAAAGCAAGTGGGAGTAAATGAAAAAGTGGCATGCCATTCCACTTATGCAGCACAGAAATTTTCAAACTACATTCCCTCTTATAAAATATGTTTTAGTAGCATTTTATAGTAAACGCTACCACCATTAAATTACATTAAAATTAATTATGATACATTTGCACACTATTTGTTATAGCCCTGTACCTGCCTAAGCAACTGATGTAGCACTAGTATTCCTATAATCTAAACATAATGCTACCAAAATAAATTGAATACTAAAGTTATTTTATTATAGAAAACTACTGTCCAAAGGTGAAAACCTGCTTATTGCATGATGTATTTACAAATGACACCAAATTCAAAAAGTGACCAATTAGAGCTTTAAGCTCAACAAAGGTCACAAGAATACAATCCTAAACATCAGGTGGCACCTTGGATATTGTTTCTGGGACCATTTTAAAAATAAAGGTAAAATTCTGCTGCCTACATACAAAGTCTACAATCTTCACACAATATAAAAGTACTTTTTATTGTTACCAATTCCAAAAAAAACCCTTAGAGATACCTAAAGTCTGCTGAAGCTACGCATCTCTTTACTCAAAAAACTTTCTTGGTGAGAGCTGATTGCAACTGCAAGCCTCCTAACAAAGATTTTTGCTTAAATCAAAGCTTATAACCCCTGCTTTTTTTCCTGTATTATAAAATTATTTTTAATGTACATCAGTTACCCTTGCCCCAACAAGGCAAACGTTCATGAAAGTTTTACTATCCTCTGTACGCTGTGTTATGTCATCTTTATCTTACCGTATATTGTTACCTGTTTATCTGGTTCGTGGAATGCTCTGTAATACTTCATATATTTAATAATTCTAAGCAAAATTAAAGCTTAAATTGGTTCCTTTGTGAAACTACACAGCATGGAAAGTGGTTGGCCAGGTATTTAATAATTTGGATTACTTTTACCTTGTACTAATGTATATGAAGATGGCACAGCATAATTATCCTGTAATAATAAATTGCATTTTATTACTGTACTGCCAGAGGAACCAGATGGCGATTCCCAGAATCTATTAGGCTTTACATTCACTTGAAAAGCAAATTTCCAAAACTCACCCTGCACACCAAATTTAGAACAAACGGCAGCATTTTTAATGTCTTTTATAAATTCGCATGTAATTAATACATTTTTAACATTTTCTTTTTACTGTAAAGACATATTTTAAAAAAGACAAAAAAGAAACCAATTAAAAATACACTGTCTTATAAACCTTTTTTACATCTAATTTGTTTATGTGAACCAAATGCCCCAGACTGTCGCATAAAACTGTAGATACATCAAAAACATCAAAACACTAAAACAAGGAGTACAATAACTTCTTGTTTAGCAGTTATTTATCAAACTGGTGTTTTCACATTTTTACTATACATAAAATAAATTCGGAAAATTGTCTGCAATAGTTTCCACCTTCTGTATAATTAGTGTCAAACATTCTATTATGGCTGCATAAATCATAAGTATGCGACTCGTCAGCTTAAATGAAGTTCACAATTGTTCACACATACAATTTCAAAGAATATACTCAATCCAAAATATCTTTAAAACTCAGTTAAAACTTTTATGTGATTTGCATTAGGGTGAAGAATCATTGGCCTAAGAGGATCTAGAAACAATGCTGAATTTAATGATGATCTCCCTATCATCAGCACCTTCTTCCAGTACCACATGGACAATTCCCAGATGCTCCCAGACAAGCTGACAGATCTTCTCCCAGTCGGCTATGCTTTCCATGAGAGGTGCTTATAAAACTATATAAGATATCATTAAACTTCATCAAACAATTATATATTATAGGCTGTGATGCGTGAGTTGGTGTCTTGCACCCCAAAGATGAGGCTGAGTCTCAGTACATTATCACAATCAGCTTTATTCAACTCAAAAACAAGAACAACAAGGTTATTTATTGTAGTGAAATCTCCCATTCTACTATACATAGACACAGCAAATAGACAGGGTCAGGACCAGGTCAGTGGGCAAGTTATAATGTCCCCTGCATCACCCATCGGGCGACCGGTGCTTTGCATGTGGCAGCAGTCAGCTTCTAGTTGTTTCTGTGGTGATGGACAAGCAACCATCAACAGACGCGACAGTCACGCTTCTGTGTGCTGTCCTGTTGGGGAGGGTCTCAAAGAGTTCAGAAGTCTCACGAAGGGAATACCACATGTACATTTTTTTAAAATTGCATAAAAATCCAGTAGGTGACTTGTTTTAGGTTTTTTTCCAAATTTAGAACACTGAAAGTTTTCAATTTTGCTTTGGTATTAAAGACTTGCTGTGGTTTGTGACTAATAGTGATACACGAAATGGAAAAGTTTTGATTTGCATACAGGTTTGCAAAAAACACCAAAACATGTGGCAGGAACAGCTCTTTGAACAGTCCAAGTGTCAAGAATCTCCTGACAGTTTCTATCTCTGATGCATCTTTAGGATTGTGACCTACAGTATTATCACCACATTTGTCAAAATGGAGATTGTACTACCAGAACATGTATGAAGGATCAATAAAATGTCCTTATGTAACAGGAAATTAATCTAACAGTATTTTTTTTTCATTAGAGTCCTTTATATAAATACTAAATGACAAATTGAGGCATGAAAACACTCCTAGATTGGAACTCAATGTCATTCTTCTTGCGTCAATGGCACAAATTCCACTGGAAGTGAAACACAATTTATTTAATGTTTTTCTAAGTAAAACACTGAATCTGACTTCACTATCTATCTATCTATCTATCTATCTATCTATCTATCTATCTATCTATCTATCTATCTATCTATCTATCTATCTATCT
>JANRMT010062813.1:352126-388679 GCA_026402145.1 Polypterus bichir lapradei
TCTATCTATCTATCTATCTATCTATCTATCTATCTATCTATCTATCTGTCACAGTGGTTTTTAGGGGTTGAACCCTGTTTGATGACCAAATGTCAACTGAAAAGAAAAAACATTAAAACAGAAGTCCATCCAAACTATACAAGGTGTCATTCTTCATGAGTGTTTCCAAGGTGGGCTCTTGAGGTAGGTGATGTGTCCATATCCAAAGCTAATTGTATTCTAAATGCTAACGTCCTGCTTGGCGCCCAATTAAATAGCATGTACTTTGGAAGAGGCGGGATAACCTTCAACAAGTTGGATATTAGAGGTCCTTGGATTGGATCGCCCTTTTCTCGGTCAAAAGAGGGAAAGACCGTTAAAGACTGTCATACCCCAGTCCTTCTGTATCTTACATACCTGAGCAGAGCCTGTGAAGCACTCTCTGGTCATCTGGGGATGATATTATCTATCTATCTATCTATCTATCTGTCTGTCTATAAAATGTGACCTTCAAGGGTGGAGTCTTCAGAATGTAGAAAAAAATATTTTTTTAGTTTACATAGCTAACTCCTCAGGTCACAATATTAATTCATTAATTGTCTTAATTTCATATAATCCTACTTCTCTTTAAAAATGTTTGTTGAATGAAAATTCCAAGTAGAAGACACTCATACCTTGAGGTTTGGGCATTTTGTAGGGGTGCTACAAATATCCCATCTCTGTTTTTTGTCTTTCAACCATTTGGCAAGTTTCATTCATAATGATATTCTAATTTGTCACGTATAGAAATATGTACAGTAAAACAACACAACTTACTTTGATCCCATGCTTAATGCTTAATATTTTACAATTACAGATTATAATTCATTCTAGCACATAATCTTCTGTACTCCATTTACCAGAATCCCAAACTCTTCACCACCAGCAGGTAATAATGATGTTGAAATTTGTTTTTTTCTTGTACAGATGATAACTAGCATAGCAAAATTATATATAATATAATATAATGTAATATAATAACATGGGCGATAAACACACATTCATGGTACCTTTAAGTGATATAGCTTTATTCACAAATAATTACAACTCTGAAAATAGAAAAGTCATTTTTCTCTGTCAAGATTAATTATTGAACATCTCCTAATAACTTTGCCTTTAAGCATGCATGGTTACTTGGCACTGTCCTGATCTTCTTTGGCACGTTTTGTTTTCTTCATGTGGATCTCCATAGGACCCAGTGCAATGCTGATGCTGCTTAACTAATTGAGCGTATGAAGAGTGTCTACAAGTTGTATTGATGATATGCTAAGTAATTAATGAAAATCTATAGAAGTAATGACATACACAGAAATTTTGCTACAGTTAATTCTAAAGCCATTTCTATTTTCCTCTCTATGTATTCTCTGCACCAGTGCCACACACTTTGTAATCTGTGTCACAGACAGATAAAATAAAAAGTATAAAGCTTGATTTGAGTGTCCTTTTACAGGGTCCTTGCAATTTTTGAAAGCAAAATCCAAGCTGCTGTAAATAACTTAAACTATATCTTCCCAATCTGGATAGACCAAACAAAAAATAAATAAATAAAACTAAAACTTAAAATGTTTTTTTCTTTAAATACTGGAGAGGAATATTTATTCATCTGTTTTCTACCACAGGTATCCCATTTAGAGCCCTGGGGTTCCAGTATATATCCCAGCAGCACTGGCCATAAGTTTGGAAACCAACCCTTAATGGTGTGCCAGCCCATCACAGGACATGTTCATGCCATGCTAAGGTGCAGAGCCACAGGCACATCTGGCTATCCTGATGCCATAAATCCTTCACCTTTAATTAGCAGAGACACTCTTAGGACCATTGCCTCATCTTCCCTCATTTTAATGAATAATTACCAATTAATGTGTTTGACTAATGAATACACTGATTTATAGTTGTAAGAATCAAGATCAGCATGCTGTATTTAATATACCAGTTGTAATAACTGATTGTACATTTATTTTTTATTTTATCTGTTCACTTGTTACCACTTTCCTTGCTCGTAGTTGTGAATAAATTGTCAGAAATACCACTCAAGGCATGTGACAGTTTACTCTTGAAGGTTTGTGTATCATTTTTTGCTTGTTCTACAGAATTTTAGTGCTTATTAAAAAAGGGACGGTTTGCATCTTTTACAAATGAGCTCACTCACACGATTTGTCTGTCATTCCCTGAAATACCTATTAATGGTAGGTGATATTTTATTAATGCTTAGTATTTTTATGTCCTTCGGGGATTCAAACAAATTATAGCAATTCCTTCTGTCTAATGTAGGCTATCAATCATTTGCAAAACCAAATGCTTTCATAAAACTGCAAGGACCTTTCCTTGGTTCAAAGTATTTTATTCTGATAAGCACACAATTATATAAACTAATATGAGATAATATGAGATACTGATTTTAAATTTTAATGTCCGAGGGCTAATGTTTACATTCATAAAGATGAAAATCATCAGCTCGCTGTATGAACCGAACAGTACAAAGACAAATCTAACTAGCTGGTAGTATTAAAAGAATAATGCAGAACTTTTTTGATAATGGCTTCTATATCTATATAAAAGATGGGACACAAGACGAGAGGCTGCTCTTAGTTTGTTTTGAGTTTCTCTTGATTTCACAAGCTTTTTTATTTAAAATTTCATTTTTTAGGATTTTTAGCGAAATGTTATAGTTAACTCCTCTTGTTCAATTTCACAGCCTTGGCTGATGGAGCAAACACATTAGGCTGCACCTCGGGCTCTTTTATTTGGAAATTAGTTAAAAGCCTGTACAAATTAGAGGAGTAACTGACAGTTAGCCATGTGATTGTCACTGAGTATTAACCAAAATGAAAGGCTTTAGCTGTTTTTTTCCTGGTTATTTAGATTTTAAATTTATCTTGGCATAGGTAGAGCAGTTTTTATGATACAATGTCTTTAAGGTTGGAATGCAGTGGAATGTACAACTTATCTTTCCCAAGTGGTTCTTTGTCAGCATCCATTCTGTGATATCGTCTTTTACAATCTTTGCTGTATTCTCGTAAACTTCATTTGGAAAAGCAGGACTATCTTCATGATTTTTAGGTGCTGAAATTCCCTTTTAAAATGAGGCTGCTCCTGGATTGGGGTTAGTCAATGGCACACAGCTTAAGCTTGGAGAAGTGAAACTTAGAACTGGTGACATCTTGGTCCCATGTTATGAAGTTCCCCTCAAACACACAGTGCAAAGGGTGCAGGCCTCAAAATTTTGTTAGCCAGGCTAGTTGCCTGACCAGTACTCCCTTGGTCTAGAACCCAAAAACAGGCCTCACTTTAGGCAGCTTAATTCCAGGCCCAAAACGTGCATAGGTTTTTACAAGTTCAAAAAATGTACAAAACTATTCAAAATTGCCCTTTAAAGGAGAAGATTACTGTAAACCCCAGGAGAGAAATGACACTTGGTCCCTTAATGTTTTTAAAATGTATTTAAACAGTTAAAAAGAAAACCAAAAAGGAGAGATAGGAAACAAGAAAGACAATTAATAAAAAAAATGAGATGGATAAAAAAGACAAAACAAATCAAACACATATCATTAGCATTCGTTATTTGGCTAATGCCTTTATCCACGGTGACTAACAGCATTTGTGATACCATTGGTTACATGTCTGACGTTTTTTCCACTTGGAGCCCAGGCAGCTTAAGTGACTTGACCACAGTGTCAGGACTTAAACCAACAACCTCAGTGTTTGAAGTCCAAAGTGTGAAGACCACTAAGACACACTGTCTGCCATATACAGTACAGGCCAACAGTTTGGACACACCTCCTCATTCAATGTGTTTTCTTTAGTTTCATGACCATTTACAGCACTCCATCACTCTCCTTCTTGGTCAAATAGCCCTTACACAGCCTGGAGGTGTGTTTGGGGTCATTGTCCTGTTGAAAAATAAATGATCGTCCAACTAACCTGACTTCTGCACAACACAACTGCTGGTCCCAACCCCATTGATAAAGCAAGAAATTCCACTAAATAACCCTGATAAGGCACACCTGTGAAGTGAAAACCATTTCAGGTGACTACCTGTTGAAGCTCATCGAGAGAATGCCAAGAGTGTGCAAAGCAGTAATCAGAGCAAAGGGTCGCTATTTTGAAGAAACTAGAATATAAAACATGTTTTCAGTTATTTCACCTTTTTTTGTTAAGTACATAACTCCACATGTGTTCATTCATAGTTTTGATGCCTTCACTCATGAAAATAAAGAAAACACATTGAATGAGGAGGTGTGTCCAAACTTGTGGCCTGTACTGTATAGTTTGAAATTCACAATCAAAATCACAAAAACAGGAAAATTCAGAAATCAGAAAATCAAATACTTACTAATAATCTAAACACCATTCTGGAGGACATGGCATATAATATTGCACATCATGGTGGCCCTGTCTCCCTGATACTCTATCTAAAAGGGACAGGGTGCATAACTGAGCATTAACATAATAACAAAAAAAATATTCAATTATGTTTATATCTAATTAAAATCATCTTAGAAGTGAATTAGATAAGATGAATATTTAGGAAAATGTCAAAAGTACCGCTTTAACAGGCATCCATCCTCTATTCATTTGTTTTATTAAATGGGGTGATGAGATGCTAGAGCCATTCTTAGTGTGTAGGACCACAATGGAAGGCTAGAGATAAAGACAGGCCATCACAGAGAACAATCTTCAAGTGTGAAGAACATTATACAGCAGAACACAGATAATGAAATGCACCAATTAGGATAAAACATGAAAAAAACAACTGAAGTATTGTTGCCTGCTTTTGGCCCAACTGATAATCAGCCCTCTGATATTAAAGAAACAAATAGCTATGAGTCACTAAAGTAAATATGCAAACAATTTGGTATTGAAATGAATGACTATAATTAATTATTTAAAAAGTATATAAACAATAACGTTTTAAACAGTTCTTCCCTATAACCATCTAGTGTTTTTGACAACACAAAAATGAATTGCTGAGACCACCTAATGTAACTAAGAAATCACATCAAGAAAGTCATGAAGGCACAAGAAAAAATACTGTTAAATTCCTTCTCGTTACTGTCCCTGTGATCCTTTAATTTTCTTTTCAGTCACTCTCATGTCGCAGGAAATTTGCTTAAAACGTCAGATTATTAATAAGGAGATACTTTACTTGTAGCATACATTAAAAACAAATGCAGGCAATGACAAGGCATCTGGCAATGAGAACTGATAATATATGTTTCTACCCAGCACTATCACAAATGGATCAGCCACTTAGATATAGAATGGATGGATGGCATTGGATGAAATAAATTGGCTACTGGGGTGACCACTTAAAACATTCTCAAGAACACACAAATTGAAAAAGGAAAACAAATGTTAACTAGCTCACTAAATGTTCTGTGAGTAATTGAGAATGTCTCAGATAGCAGACTTTTATTGAAAGTAGAAGTATTGATTTTTCTTTACCTGGGCCTTTAAGGTCACTATAAACTTTTGAATACACAAAGCATAATACATGACCTGGTATTTTGTTGTAGTTTGCTCTTTTCCTAATGCCTGAAGCTTGAAATGTTGAAAAATTGTATGAACCAATAAACAGTGTACAGGTTTGATGCCCTTCAAGAACTGACATGGATGAACTGGCATCCCAGTAAAGGCTAATTGTTGTGGGATCTGATTTCTGAATGCAGACATACCAAGACTTCAATCATATCTGACAGGTCATCGTTCTCTTCCATGATAAAAAAAGCTCTTCCCTGAAGGAATTTGAAAACTGAAATGGCCCTGGCCTCCTATGTCACGGTTATAGCAACTAGGAGGAAGTTTCCAACTGATTATTGGTTTACTGCTTTACTTGTCACAAAATTCTCAAATTTGCTTAATACAAATCATGAATTATAGCGGGATTGTAGCCTATGCCGGCAACACTTGGTGCAAGTCAGTAAACAATTCTGGATGGGATGTTAGATCCACTCATACACACACACACACCCACATACACGCACACACACCCTTACACAAATAAGGGGGGCAATTAGGAATCACCAGCTACATTAACCAGCACACTAAACCAGAGTAGTCAGAGGAAACCCTACAAGGATACAAGGAAATTGTGTCAAACCACATGGACAATATCTAGGTGCAAAATACAGACTCAGGATGCTAGATTCATAAAACGGAATTACTATGGGTCCCCAATAATCCCTGACTTGGATAAACAAGCTTGAGAATGCTGTATTTTGTTGCTACTGCATATTGAGAAATAAATACAAAAATCTGTAATAAAGCAAAGGTTTGTGTACATGATATAGATGTTAGAGAGAAAAAGCACTGCATTTTAGTCGAATACTTAGATCAACGGGCACTCAATAGGCCATCTAAGGAAAAGTTTTTAGTTTTGTGATGAGTATTATTTGCTGGCTGTGGAAAATTGAAAAAAATAATCTATAATAACAATTAACCCACAACGTTCAATGCAAAATGTTCTACGTTCAACGTTCTACGCAAAAGGACGAAAGTCCAAGTCTTTAGAGTCCTGATGCTTCCTGTCTCACTATATGGTTGCGAGACGTGGATGATATCCAGTGACCTGACATGAAGACTGGACTCCTTTGGTACTGTGTCTCTCTGAAAAATCCTTCGGTACCGTTGGTTTGATTTTGTGTCGAATGAGCGGTTGCTCATGGAGTCCCGAATGAGGCACATTACCTGCATTGTGAGGGAGCGTCAGTTACTGCACAACGGCCATGTGGAGTGATTACCCGAAGGTGATGTGGCTCGTAAGATCGTCATTGTTGGGGACCTGAGTGGCTGGACCAGGCCAAGGGGTCGTCCATGTAACACCTGGCTGCAGCAGATACAGGGTCATTTCTGGAGGGTGGGACTGGACTGAGTGTCTGCCTGGGGGGTTGCCAACCAGGATCTCGAGTTGTTTCGTCGTGTAATGGGTGTGGCAACGCACTGTACTAGTGCATGCTCCCCAACTTGACTTGACTTGTTCTATTTTCCTTTACCATTCTAAAACTTATGACCTAGGAGCAGCACCCTGGCAATGATTCCTTCTATACCTTTAAACACTGACATGTACTGCTTTGTGGTGGGCTGATTTGACTGTTTTTATATAAAAATGTTCTGGAGCTGAGTTAACGATCAGAAGACATCCACCAAATTGATACGTTACATAGGCCTTAGCTGACCAGATCCTATGGTGGGATATCTGCTTTGAGTAACAAATACCAAGATAAGCTATGGAAGAATTAGATGATTATTCAGTCAATATAATTAACATATTAAATACAACATCAATATATATAAAATTACATTTCTCTCTGTCTGCCTGTCTGTTAGAGCATCATGTAAAAACCAGCACAATCTCTTTCTAAAAAACTTTAAAAGAAGTTATTGCCAGTATAGTCTAACTTAGCAGTCAGTCAGCCAATCGGTCATTTTCCAACCCGCTATATCCTAACGCAGGGTCACGAGGGTCTGCTGGAGCCAATCCTAGCCAACACAGGGCGCAAGGCAGGAACAAATCCCGGGCCCACCACAGTCTAACTTAGCAAACAGGCTAATATAATTTTAGATTTTATATCTATAAATATCTAGAAAAAAAATAAAAACAGAGAAAACTTCATTAAAAATTGCCATTACCAGCTAAAATAATACTAAATTAATAGCACCACATTTCCACTACATAGCAGCATCACATTAATGGCGTGCCTTATTAAAACTGCTTGGAAGAAATTGCACTTTTCTTTATTTAGAATCTATGTATCTTCTCTTATATTTAATTCTTATTCTTATGGCTGAGTTACCCGGCTTTCGTAAGAAAATGGAAATGTATCAGAAGTACTATGTAAGTAACTGAAAACCACTTAACCTATTCCTGCAAAACGTTGCCTTTATTTCTGGTATAGTTTATCTTTCAATATAAACTAATAAAATTTTAGGTCTTCTACATATTAATATCTAGAAAATAATTTTAAAAAATGAGAAGGACCTCACTAAAATTTGCCGTTTTTGCTGGACTTCTGCACCTTTTAACCTCTGAACACAATATGATATCAACACGGTTTTTTTCTTCAAAAGAATTACAAATGATTGAGTAACAAAACAATGTTGATTTTAGTTGTTTATGCTCAAGAAAGAAACACTACTGAAACTTTTCAAATATTGAGGTGTGTGGAAAAGGAACAAGATTTTTACATTTGCCGCTCAGCTCCTCAAAAAGTCAACAGTCCATCAAATCAAAAATCTGTTCCCTCTTTTCTGAATGCTCATTTTAGGATGAACAAAATAGTTAGTTTAGATTTTGTCTAAGGCAAATAACAAGCGAGCAAATGACTCACTTGTGACGAGATCTGTGCTCGAGCTGCAGCAATACAAGGCTTTCAAGATGGTGAGAGTGAGAGGGGGGCAGAACCTTCATGGAATCCATCATGAGTGCTGCTCAGAAAAGAAGAGGAGGAGGGCGTATGTGGGGCTCGGCCCTCATTTGTCTCTCAGCGATTGAGTTGTTGCTTTGTACATGCGCTACAACATTTCAATATGATTGATTTATTATTATTGTTCTTTGCTGGAAAATAATGTATATTTCTCTAAATCTTACTCTTAATTTTACAGTAAAATTTCGCAAGAGCCTCATAAGCTCAGAAGCATTACATCCTAAATAATTCTAAAAAACACATGTCTTTCTGCAACAACAAGGAGGTCAAAAGTTTCAGATCTGTTTTTATCTATTTGTACATACATTTTGCCACTCTCCCAGATGAAACTGAATAGAGCAGCTGGTTTTAAAAATAAAATTATAAAGAAGAAAAGATTTTGGTCAAAGGCAAGGCATAGTTTACTATCTCTGAATGAGATGCTCAGTTAGCCATGTGTGCTACAAATGAAGAACAAAAAACATGAAACAAAAGAAAAAGAAAATATGAATGACGTAGCCTAACAGTCTCACTAAAGCACTAAACACACTAAAGCCAAGTCAGGGTCATGGGGGCAGAGTCTACAGTGGCAGCAACTGAATATAAGGCAGGGGTGTCAATGCTACACAGGGTATACACACACTCACTGTTCACAGAGAACTGCAGACACACAGAATACATTGATAAGCAGAGCCTTAGTTGTTAGCATTGTAACCTCACAGATCCAGAGTGCTGGGTTTAAGCTCCTCATCTGGTTGTTGCCCTACTGGAGTTTGCACGTTCTTGACGTCTTGTGGAAGAGAATAGGACTTTAGAACTGTTCAAACAATGAGATGATGCTATTTTTGAGAAATTAGGTGGATAAGGTTGGCAAGCTTGTTGGACTCAATTGCCAGTTCTAGTTCAAAATTTTTCAGATGTTCTCATGTTGTAATTGTGGATTAGTCCAATGTGCACATTTTGAGAATGCTGGATGAGAACCGAAGCATCTAGAGCAGGGGTGTTGAACTCCAGTCCTGGAGGGCCGCAATGGCTGCAGGTTTTCATTCTACCCACCTTCTTAATTAGCAACTTGTTTTTGCTACTAATTAACTTTTTTTGCCTTAGTTTTAATTAACTTGACTCAGACCCCTTAGTTGTCTCTTTTTCCTTAATTAGCAGCCAAACACTAATGAGACAAAAAAACGAGCCACCACATGACCAGCTAACCATATTATCTGAACATAAAGAAAGGTGAAGGTTGATCTCTCAGGTCACCAAACATTGTTATGGTGTTCTTAGAAAAAAACAAAAAAGTTTTTGAAATGTCTGCTGTAGCAGAATGATAGCAGAATTAAATAACAGGTTTAATTAACAGCAAGAATTGGCTTCTCATTAAGGAAGTGGTTGGAGTGAAATTGGCTGGAGTTTGAAGCCCCAGTTCAGCTGCTCATCTGTTGGCTTTCACATCTCATTTCTGCTTGGCTGCCATTTAATGAAGAAAAGAATCGATTGAGAGGACTGAATCCTTAAAAACAGGGCTATTAAAATGAAGGGAAAGGGAGTTAATTAGCAGTGAAAACTGGTCAATTGTTAGAATAAAAACCTGCAGCCAATGCAGCCCTCCAGGCCCGGAGTTCGACATCCATGACCTAAAGGATAAGGTAACATGGACAGAATATGCTTAATCTACATAGACACTGTCTATATAGTGTGATGGATGGCTTGCCCGGAAGGACAGGTGGGGAAGATGTGCATAGGACGCTGCCTCCATCAGAGCACCAGAGGGCAGCCCCCCCAATGGGTTGCTGTGACTCCATGGATTCCCACAGGGCTTCAAGTGATTTGGAGTTCTGGACAGCCCTGTTGGGTTCTGTGGGGACAACCAGGGGGAGCTGCAGAGCCCTACATTGGGCTTCCATCACACCTGGGATTGAACGGGATCTGGCTAACGAGCCAACTGGAGAAAACGCAGGACTAGCATAAAAGGAGCCACCTCACTTCACTTGGGGAGCCAGAGTTGGGAGGAAGAGGACCAAGTTTACCAAAGGAGGAGTGGATGTAGAGAAGCAAAGAGAAGCGAATACCATGTGCTGTGTTAGCGATGATTTTACTGCGCTTGCTGCTGTGGAGCGAGGATGAAGCGATTCCCACGTGAATAAAAACATGTCTTGTGCTTGATCTTGTGTCTGTGCCTGGTGTGTTCAGGTGTTTGGGGCAACTGGAGCATGTCTGGTGATCAAAGAAACAGTGACCAGATACAGGATTGGAACCCAGGAGGCTAATTCCTTGAGGCAACTGCACTACCCACCATTTCAAAACACATAAATAAAAACAAAATAGATTGCTGAGGATCTTAGACACTTTCAGCATCTGAGCCCCAGTGAGGTAATCAAATGATAATAATTATAGTTATAAACGCATGAGGTATCATCATTGTATTTTAAATAAATATAACTACCAACAACCATTTAAATTTAATAAAATTCAGCGGCAATCCACAACACATTTTAAATTATGTAACACTGGTAACTGAAAGGATTACAGAGGTTATCTTCATTTTCATTTTCCTATGAGATCAAAGGTTATTGTTGTGACACTGCTTTTTATAGTAACTCTACAAAATATGTCTTAAGGCCAGGCACCTGCGCTTGAAAAAATACATATCTCAAATGATTATAAATGTTAAATGAATCAAGCCTTTGAATTTATACTGTATTCATTCTTCTCCTTATATCACACAATTTGCGTGTATTAGAAATGAAACTCTGTTTACAAGCCTGCCTTCTTAAACTTCATAGTCCAAGAGATCCGATCACCAGTAAAGCAGAAACCATGCCAGAATGAGACACCAGTGCATCACAGGGCATACTCACTTGTATAGTCCTTGTAACCTGCATGTCTTTGAAATGTTGACCAAACTCCTGGGAGGATACCCATAGAAGAACAGAGACAAAATTTAAATGAGAAACAGACAACAGGGTCAGTCATTGATTCCAGGTACCTGTAACTGTAAGGAACCTGCACTAAACCTTTGTACCCTGGTGCTGATTATAGATGTAGGATATAGGACTTTTTTTCACACCTGTAGTAAGTACAAAAATTGGTTTCTAAATAATTTTTTTTAAGTATATATTAAAATCCAAATTTCATTCCAGCTTTGTTGCGACAGAGAGCCAAAGATGCCAATTCACCTGCTGATGCTCTCTTCAACAGCAGGGACACTTTTGCTTGAATTTTCAATGTTTTGCTTGATATTTTTTAAGAAGTAATTCCAAATTTACAAGTAGAGATCACTGTTCGCTTTTCTTAGTTTCAGAGTGTAGATATTATTAGCTGAAATTTCTATTTAATTCTGTGGATTAAGGTGATTATGCATCATGGACCATTCAGCTTAGCAAAACCTAGCCTCTTGCTAGCTTTCCAGCCATACATGTATACCTATGGCTGCTGCTCTAATAAGTTAAGAGCAGGCTACTATAACCCTCTGTCAATGACCTGCTTCTGAATTTGTACTTCAACAGATTTTCTTGAACACCCAGTATTAGGCATTGAAAAATTCATAACATTATTACATGTATTAAAATATTTATTTGGGCATCCTACCACAATTTTGACTTTGAGGCTTTCATGGGTCTAAACAATGAATCGGTGCTCCCAGACTCCCCGGGACCCCCCATATTTTACATCTTTTCATAACATAATATAAAAGATTTATCCATCTATTCTCCAAACTAATTAATTCAGGTCAAACTTGTTGGATGATCGAGCCTGGACAATGTGCCTGTCTGCTAAGGGAATCATTCATGTAGACTCCTACATGCATCTTTTACATGCATCTTCCTCATAACATGACATAATACAAAAGATTCATCCTTGTACTCTCCAAGCTAATTAATCTAGTTCAGACTTGTTGGATGATTGAGCTTAGACAATGTGCTTGTCCGTCTTGGGAGTCATTCATGTAGACATTTACAGTACATGCATCTTCATCATAACATATCTTAATATAAAAGATTTGTCGATCTACTCTCCAGCCTAATTAATGCAGTTCAGACTTATGAGATGATTTAGCCTGTCCATCATGGGACTCATTTATGCAGACGTCTGCACTCCCTCATAAGGGACCTGATAAAAATATAAGAACAGAAGAAAACTGACAAATGAGAGGAGACCATTCAGTCCATCAAGCTTGCTTAGCTAACAGCTAAGCTGTCCCAATATCTCATTCCGATCCTTCTTAAAGGTTGTCAAGGTTTCTTCTTCAACTACATGTCTTGCTAGTTTGTTCCAGATTCCCACTGCCCTTTGAGTAAAGGAGTGCGTCCAGGCTTCAGCCCCAAGTGCACGTCTGTAAATTTTCAGCTTAGAGTTATCAATTAACCTCGCATGACTTTGGAATTTGTAAGAAAGCGGAGTAGCTGAAGAAAAAACTACACAGACATGGGAAGTAAAGCTCACACAAACAATAACCAGGTTGGGATTGAAATCCTACTACTCTGGATCTGTGAAACAGCAATGTCAACCACTGTGCCACCCAGCTTTAATGCATAGCAGAGCATCACATAACATTCACCATCCCTCTAAAAATCTAATTCAGGGTGGCAGGTGGATAGAACCTATCATGACTGAGCACAAAGCGTGAAAACACCCTGAACAAAGTGCCAGTGGACCACAAGCCTACTTATCACACAACCAGAATTGGACAGTTAAGAACTGCCAATTAACCTAACACACTTGTCTTTGATGATATGGGAAGAAAATAGTAGCACCCAGAAGATGTCAAGAACGTGCAAACTCCAGTAGGGCAGCAACCAGATGAGGAGCTTAACACTAGAATTACCAGAGCCTACAAAAAAACTCATAGATCCGGCCCACCTTAAATCTGTTCGCACCTCTCCGCCAGCATCTTTTGTCCTCTAAATGTGCCGATAAAGACAAGCTGCAAGCAGCCAGCTATTCCATCCCCCCACCGACTTAGAACGTGCACGCACTTCCCCCAACTCATGTCTTGATTGATTATCTGGGAGTGAAGTGGAGTTTTAGAGTGGAAATAATAGATCATTATTTGGAACACACGCATTTCATGTGTGTTCCACTTCTACAGTAATCTGTGTAAACACATTTTTAAAACAGAAACGTTTTTCATATTTTAGTAGTAAATGACAAAATGTAGGCATAAACTATATGAAGCCTGAAGTCCAAAGATCAAATAAACACTTTCACAAAAGGTTCAAGGAAAAAACAACAGCTTCTGTGGTGTAGCGGTAAGAAAAAAAGCCACGTTAGCATGCGACATTGACCCGCATTTACTATGACTGCCTCCGTGGTGCAACGGTATCAGCTGCTGACTGGGAATCAAAAAGGTCACGAGTTCGATCCTGTACAACTCTGTTTTGAGAAGTGAACTGCTATTATTCTTACTATTTTAGAATAAAAACATACATTTGATTTCAGTCTGTAAAGGTTAGCTTTGTTTTGTTTTTTTTATTCAGTTTCATTCTCTGCTGTTTTCACATAAAGACACGCTATAGCTCTGCAGTCTACTTGTGACTGCATTCTCGTACCAATGCTTGCAAACTGAAGTGTCTGCGTGCACTTTTCGTGGAATTACACGTGTATTTTTTGAGCATGCCCGTGTCGGTAAATAACATTAGATCTGGCTTCTATGTAAGTAACATATAAATGTTAATGTTTGGGCACATGCACCGTCCTTTGTTACCTATTTACCTTTATTTATTTACTTACTTCCTACAGCGTAAAGTCACGAGTGCAGTGCTTCCCATGTACATATACAAAGTACAGTGATGGCAATCTTGATCCGATTTAGAATCGTCGTCATGATTTCAGTTTACCTCTGTTATAGCGCGTCTATGTGAAAACAGCTGTGTCAAATGCGGGGTATGGGGAGTTGGGATCGTGAACGCGGCTGAGGGAATGAAAAAAAAAAGCTAACCTTTACAAGTATCATAAATTACATCGGCTGTTACAGACTGGAATCAAATGTATGTTTTTATTCTAAGTAGTAAGAATAAGAGCAGTTCACTTCTTAAAACGGAGTCGTCGTATCTTTTGTGAAAGTGTTTCTTTGATATTTGGAATTCAGGTTTTACACATTATACGTGTCTACATTTTCTCAATTATTACTAAAACATAAAAAAGGTTTCTGTTTTAATGATGTGTTTACTGTGCATAGATCGTTGTAGACACGGAATACACATGAAATGCAAGTGTTCCAAATAACAATATAGTATTTATAAAAGGTGTCATTTTGCTTGACCTCTCACTCTCTACAACTCCAAGCAACTGACACACAGGTAAACAGACTTGAGCTGAGAAAACTGTGCGGGGTGGGGGGATGTGATAGCAGGCTGCTTGCTGTTTGCTGCTTATCCACACATTTACAGGACAAGCGACGCTGACGGAGAGGTGAGAAGCGATTTATGGTGGGACGGATTTTTGAGTTTTTTCGTAGGCTCTGGTAATTCTAGTGTTAAACCCAGCACTCTGGATCTGCAAGGCAACATTGCTAACAACTGAAGCACAGTTCCAACCACCTTTAATACAGTTCTCATTTTCTAAAAAAGAATAATACATTATAAACTTAATTGAAAGGTAACTCTTTAAAACAATTTAAAACTAAAAGATATATTATGTCTAATATAATGTATATTATATATATTAAGCTGGTTTATTTCATCCATCCATCCATCCTCTTCCACTTATCCGAGGTCGGGTTGTGGGGGCAGCAGCTTGAGCAGAGATGCCCAGACTTCCTTCTCCCTGGTTGGTTTATTAATAACATAATATTTTTAACATGCTGTATGAAGATTAGCATCACGTGGTGCCAGAACGCAACTTAGCAGGTTTAGATGTAAAGCACGAAGCAGCTCTGAACAGAACATCAGTCTGCTGCTGGAGCCAATCCCAGCCAACACAGGGTGCAAAGCAGGAAACAAACCCTGGGCAGGGTGCCAGCCCACTGCAGATAACAAAACTAAGTGTGGTACATTTTTTTAAAAATGTACTAAGCACCTATAAGGGGGTAGTTTTTTTATTTATTTTTTTTTACTTTTTAACAATTTTCAGCCTTATTTTCATTCTGCTTTTCCAAGTGTTCTGATTGTTTAATTTATTATCTACTAATTAGTGGGTCTGACACTAAAGTTATTGCAGCATTTCATCTTTCAGTGTTGTTTACTTGGCTGTCTGTTCTGTTTGTTTTAATTATCATTATTAGGATACAATGAAGGGTGCACAAAAACAAATAACAAAACAACAGGACAACAACAAAAGAGAAGTAAGTGTTTAAAGCAAAAGCAGAAATCTTTTTAAATGTCTTATAAATGTAAAAATCATACTGCTGTGCTTTTCTAAAGGCAGAATAAGAGAAGGGAAAAAGACCATCAAAATAAATCAATTATTATCATTAATTGTGAATTTGGCTGGAATAAAAACCTGCAGCCACAATAGGTCCTCAGGACTGAGCTTGGGAACCACTGCTTTAAAGAATAATAATAGTAATAATGCATTTTATTTATATAGCATCTTTCCTATGTTCAAAGCTCTTCGCCGAAATTCAGGAAGAACACAGGGCAAATATAACATTGGATATAAATAATATCCACATAAAACATTAAATACGGGATAAACAAGAATAAAACACTAAAATACAAAATACTACAAGAAAACCACGTACAAATACCACAATTTGGAACAAATGGAAGAAGATATCAGAAGTATTGTGTGATCAAAGAATTAAGGTGAAGGTTAAAGGTAAGGTTTTTAAGACAGTTGTAAGACTAACAATGGTGTATGGACCTGAGACTTGGGCAGTAAAAGGAGTGCAGGAGAAGAAATTAGCTATGACAGAAATGAGAATGTCGAGATGGACGTGTGGAGTTACAAAAAAGGACAGAATAAGAAATGAGACAACCACAGGTACATGAAATGTGGGAGAGATGTCTGAGCGTACATGAAAGTAGACTGAAGTGGTATTGACATGTGATGAGGAGAGACATTGAATAAGTGGGCAAAAGAGAAACATGGGATATGGACGAACAGGGGGATAGAAAGTGAGGGAGGCCAAAGCAGAGGTAGATGGGGAAAGTAAAAGCAGATCTGAAGGAAAAGGGCTTGACTGAAGAGGAGGAGCAGCTGTTTGAAGAAGGTTGATCAAGCACATCAACCCCATATAGCAGTGGGAAATGAAGAAGAAGAACAACAACAAGAACAAGTACAAGAACAAGAACAAGAGATGCACAAATCATCCTAAGCACCTGGACAGAGAGGGTAAACTGAAAGAAGGGTCAGATTGTCAGGGTCAGTTAAATGCCTTCCTGGACAAATGAGTATGACATTGTTTTTTAAAAGAATGATTTGAGTTGGCCGATCTAACGAAGTTAGGGAGGTCATTCCAAAGTCTGGGTGGAGTGGAGCTGAGGGCCGTGTCACCCATTGAGAAAAAGTTAGTTTGGGGCACAACAAAGTTGCCAGAATTAGCGGAATTTAAAGGGTGCACGGGAGAATAGTGGAGGAGAAGGTTACTGATGTAGTCTGGTGCATAGCCTTTTAAATCTTCATAGGTCAGCAACAGAATTTTATATTCAATCCTGTAGGACACAGGGAGCACGGGAAGGTGGAGTAGGATGGCTGTCCTAGATAACAGAGGCTCACGAGTTTCAAGTTCATAACTGTTTTAAAAGTACACTAAAATATTGTCCTCAGCAAATTGCTGTTTATTACAACTGAGTGGCAACCAGATGTTTGAGCATCAGTGATGGATCACCCAAGCACAAAAGTGTTTGGGGCGATTACAGAATGACATCCCCAGCCTGTGATGATCAACTATGAGGGTTTAGGTTCATTGGGCACCTACACTTTTTTTGCAAGACAACAACGTGAATGATAAAATATGAGTAAACGGTTCAACGACAACTGCAGTGCTTTTGTGATTATTAATTTTGGAAAAATGCTGAAGGCAAGCCAGAAGCGGTGGAAACAAGGAAGTCTATCCGAAAGCAAAATTATACAGATGTACCGCAAGGATGCTTTTTCTTTTTGCATATTAAAGAGAGATGTGCTCTGCCATTTAAATGTTACAGCTAAAGGCCAAAAGCTCCATTTTTATTAGGAGAACCCAATGTAAACATTTTAAACTATTGTCACCTGCCACTTTCAACACATTCCGCTTGCCAGGAGACTTTTAGTTACAATGTGTGAACATAATTTGGCGAAATTACAAGTTCAGGTATTAAAAAAAAAGTTTGTTTTAGTACAGTGTATTAATTGAGTCTGTGTTCAATTTAATTAAAAAGTATAAACTGTTTACCAGAAGCAAGACGTGTAGAAACAATTTTATGGTTCTGAGCACAAGTGATGCCTTATTGGAAAAACTCATACTCATTGAATCGACTGCTCTCTCAGTCTGAAAATTACCAGTTTTCTTCTTTGATATTTTGCCTTTGCCTCATTGCTTACATGGATCTTGATGGATTTGATGGGCCATGGCAACTCTTGCTGGATTAGAGAGGATTTGCAGTATAGAAACTTAGTTATTTCATGGCTTTATAGACAACAATGGAGTTAAATTTTACATTTTTCCCTAAATATCTGTTTTCTACAGGAATGTTGTAAAACCATTTTACTATTACTGTTTTAATGGAATAGAAACCTAACCTTCTGACCTTATAATTCCTAAAAATTACACAAAATTCTTTTCAGGTTTTACAGTGCTTGGGAAGAATTACATGGAGAAATAATATTAGCATTAAACATTTCAAACTGATGAAGTCTGTCAATCTGATTACTGCGTTCATTTTGTAAATAAGTGTAATGAATACTAAATTATTTCTCGTATAGAATTAAGCTGAAAAAAATGGAAAAAAACTGTTATATATAGTTTAAAAAAAGTGGGCATTGCACATTCTGCTAGGCCAAAGTGGTTAACATAGAAGATCTAAATGGGGCATCCAGCTGCACAAAACCCCCACTTGCACTCCAAACGAAGTGACTGAACTCCACCTTGTACCAGGATCTGCCCGGACTTCGTCTGATAACAAAGAGGTAAATAAGATGTTGAACTGGCATCTCCCAAGAGGTCTTCTCAAACCAGAAGATGCAAAGTGGATTTAAACAAGAACAAAAACCTATAATGACAGCTAAGATGGACAGAATAACTTGCCTATCAAAAAGCCCTCATTTTATTAGTTGAAAGGCCTTCAATCTAATCAAGAGAAGGTTCAACCTGCCTTTAAAAGTACAGGCACCCCATCTCTCAACGGGTAGAAGCAAAGAAAGGAATTCAATACATCCTGAAGTTCTCTTGGGAATCCAAGACAAGTCTGTGACTCTGTTCACTGTGACTTGCAGAAACTAACAAGCTGTGAGCCACTCGCTCCATGAGGAGCTGAATTGGAGAAATTCACTTCTCTTTGTGAATCAGAAGTTGAGACCCAGTCTGTCAAGTCAAAGCTGTGTGGCAGTAGTCTGACAAGGCTGAGAAGCCATTACTTCAAGGAGGCAACTTTGGCATTTAAAGTCTTGGGCCAGAAAGATTTATGTGTTTTCCCAATGAAGTGGCAAAAGTAGAAGCACTGCACTGACAAGGATCACGGAGCAAGGAGAAAGAGTGAACTCCAATACATAAAGAATCCTTCACTTGGCCAAGATCAACAACAAAGCAACACCTCCACACAACATCAGACATCACCCATAAAGACTTGGTATCGTGAAACTAATTATCTGTGCCAAGATAAAGTACAACTCTAAATAACCAGTAAACAGCCAGCCTATATGTACTGTATATGTTGGCCTGTCTTGTCTGTCTGCGTCGATACTTATAAATCAATATATATATATATATATATATATATATATATATATACCTGTATATATATACACACATGTATCATCTTTCTATTATCGCAGTGTTTATTAAAAAATTGTTATTAAGGGATGCCTTAAACCCTTGTTGCCTAAATTTATTTACAATTATATAAAAAAAGAAATTATTCGTGTTTTTACTGTCAAGCAGATGCTAAATTAAATGGAGATTTATAATTTTAATATAGCACACAAGCAAACAATAAGCTGGTACATATTTTTATCTTAGCATAACTTACCTCAAATTTGGACAATTTCTCTTAATTAGCAGCCAAAATCCACGTGCACGGCCACGCCAAAACTTTGCCAAAATCAGGTGGATGTAGTTTCCACTATGACGGGTATAGTGGGATGCAAAAGTTTGGGCAACCTTGTTAATAGTCATTATTTTCCTGTATAAATCGTTGGTTGTTACAATAAAAAATGTCAGTTAAATATATCATATAGGAGATACACACAGTGATATTTGAGAAATGAAATGAAGTTTATTGGATTTACAGAAAGTGTGCAATAATTGTTCAAACAAAATCAGGCAGGTGCATAAATTTGGGCACCACAAAAAAGAAATGAAATCAATATTTAGTAGATCCACCTTTTGCAGAAATTACAGCCTCTAAACGCTTCCTGTGGGTTCCAATGAGAGTCTGGATTGTGGTTGAAGGTATTTTGGACCATTCCTCTTTACAAAACATCTCTAGTTCAGGTTTGATGGCTTCCGAGCATGGACAGCTCTCTTTAACTCACACCACAGATTTTCAATTATATTCAGGTCTGGGGACTGAGATGGCCATTCCAGAACATTGTACTTGTTCCTCTGCATGAATGCCTTAGTGGATTTTGAGCAGTGTTTCGGGTCGTTGTCTTGTTGAAAGATCCAGCCCCGGTGCAGCTTCAGCTTTGTCACTGATTCCTGGACATTGTTCTCCAGAATCTGCTGATACTGAGTGGAATCCATGCGTCTCTCAACTTTGACAAGATTCCCAGTCCCTGCACTGGCCACACAGCCCACAGCATGATGCAACCACCACCATATTTTACTGTCGGTAGCAGGTGTTTTTCTTGGAATGCTGTGTTCTTTTTCCTCCATGCATAACGCCCCTTGTTATGCCCAAATAACTCAATTTTAGCTTCATCAGTCCACAGCACCTTATTCCAAAATGAAGCTGGCTTGTCCAAATGTGCGTGAGCATACCTCAAGCTGCTCTGTTTGTGCTGTGGGCGGAGAAAAGGCTTCCTCTGCATCACTCTCGCATACAGCATCTCTTTGTGTAAAGTGCGCCGAATGGTTGAACGATGCACAGTGACTCCATCTGCTGCAAGATGATGTTGTAGGTCTTTGGTGCTGGTCTGTGGGTTCACTCTGAGTGTTCTCACCATTCGTCGCTTCTGTCTATCCGAAATCTTTCTTGGTCTGCCACTTCGAGCCTTAACTTGAACTGAGCCTGTGGTCTTCCATTTCCTCAATATGTTCCTAACTGTGGAAACAGACAGCTTAAATCTCTGGGACAGCTTTCTGTATCCTTCCCCTAAACCATGATGGTGAACAATCTTTGTCTTCAGGTCATTTGAGAGTTGTTTTGTGACCCCCATGTTGCTACTCTTCAGAGAAAATTAAAGGAAGAGGGAAACTTACAATTGACCCCCTTAAATACTCTTTCTCATTATGGGATTCACCTGTGTATATAGGTCAGGGGTCACTGAGCTTACCAAGCCAATTTGAGTTCCAATAATTAGTTCTAAAAGTTTTGGAATCAATAAAATGACAACAGTGCCCAAATTTATGTACCTGCCTGATTTTGTTTGAACAATTATTGCACACTTTCTGTAAATCCAATAAACTTCATTTCACTTCTCAAATATCACTGTGTGTGTCTCCTATATGATATATTTAACTAAAATTTTTTATCGTAACAACCAACGATTTATACAGGAAAATAATGAGTATTAACAAGGTTGCCCAAACTTTTGCATCCCACTGTAGATGGCATGAACAGTGCTTCCAATATGATCCTTGGTACATATTGAATACACAGCAACTGGTATTGACAGGATACATACACCACCTCGGCCGCATTCAGGCCATAAGCGGTTTGAAGCGATTCCGCGAGAATCGTCTACAAAGAAGTGTGCTTCAGTTACCTTGATATACAAGTCTAAAAGCCGTAAAAGCACTTCCTACAACAAGTAAAGGTACAGTAAGTAAAGTAGGAGCTCTACTGAAGTATCTGGTAGATTTAAAGTCACATTTTTATTCTTACATTTTTAAACTTTTTCTTCCGATTTCTTACTGCCTGATCATTTCAGTAACATTATGATCAGAAAAATATTTTTGTTTTACCCTTATGTAGTGGTCTTTTAATATATATTTTTGGTTGTTTTTATTTTAATTGCCTGTCTGTTCTATTTTTTGGCCACAGGCAAAGATCATTGCCTGCCAACATGGTGCACACCTGTGCCAGCACGAATGAACTATAAGAGGCAGCATGCACAGCAAAACATTTGAACTTTGACTAATCCAAACAAAAATTAACACTTAAAAAAAAAACAAAAAAGTAAAAGCATGTGGTTCTGGTTTAGTCTGAGAAGGCCTTGCAGCAGATTCAGTGTGCCAACTCTGCCAACACACTCAACTATTCTGTTTACTACACCTAAATAAAAGACCTTCGGCTGACAAAATACATTTGTTTCAGACATTTCAATAGAACTTGTTTCTCATTAACCATTCTCATTAACTGTTATTAAGGGCAAACATACTGTAATTTTTATTTTAATTTTAGGTAGTAAAGATACAAGTAGCACTAAGCTGACTATAGAACATGAAGAACAGTCACATTCACAAATCAAGAAATCAAAATAAACCACATTGTCACAAATAAAGGACAAAAATAAGACAAAGTCTTAAATCAATTTTCTAAGGTTAGTTATACTTCCCTAAAGTATTTAATTTAAATTTTAAGCCTTTCCCTCTTAACAAAACTTAAATGGTAAACACATCCTCATCAGACAAACAGCAAATTTCAAACTTTTCAGACCTCCTCACTTTCTGCACACTTTATTGTGTTGCAGGTTTCATTTGAAATGTATAAATCTATACTCAACAACCCATAATGACAAAGTGAAAACATCTATTCAGAAAGGCTGGCAAATTTATTAAAATCAAAAACAAAAATATCTCATTCATATAAGCTTCCATACCCTTAATTCAGTACTTTGCGGAGGCCCCACTGGTAAAAATTATAGCTTTGTGTCTTCCTGGGTAAATCTCTACAAACATTGCACACGTGGATTAGGGCAGTTTATCCCATTCCTCCTGGCAGACCCGTTAAGCTTCATAAGACTGGAAGGGAATTGTCTGTAAACTGCCATCTTCGGGTCTCTCCACAGATGTTCTTTGAGGTTTAAGTCTCGGCTTTGGGTGGGCCACTCAAGGACCATCAGAGATTTATTCCAAAGCCACTCCAGTGTTGTCTTGACTGTATGCTTCAGGTTATTGTTGTGCCGATCGGTGAACTGTTACTCAAATCTGGAGCAGGTTTTTTTCAAAGATCTCTCTGTAGCTGGCTGCATTCATCCCTCTTTTACTTGTGATCCACCTTCCTGTTCCTGATGCTGAGAAGCATCCCTGTAGCAGGACACTGCCATATTTCATCATAAGGATGGTATTAGGTAGGTGATAAGTAGTGTCTGGTCTTTGCCAGACAGGGTGCCTGGAGTTCTGCCTAAAAAGTTCAATTCTTTGTCTCATCAGATAATGAGAATTTTTTTTCTTATGCTCTCAGAGTCCTTTAAATGCCATCTGGTAAACTCCCTCCTGGCTGTCATATACCTTTTACTTAAGAATGGCTTCTGCCTGATTGATGGAGTGCTGCTGACATACTCATCCTTTTGGCAAGTTCTCCCTTCTCAGCAGAGGGTCTCTGATGTTGTGTTAGAGTGACCATTGTGTTCTTTGTCTCCTCCCTGGCCAAGGCCCCTTTTGCCTGATGTGGAAAACGAGTGACTGGCAGAATCTAAACAATACTTGGGGTGCTAACCTGGTCACACGGTTTAAATGTGAGCAACTAAATAAATAGGCATTCGATGGCACAAGAAACAAAACAAAAACAAATCCTGAGATGTCTGTGAGCCTGTGGAGCTGAATCCTGTAGCAGGCTTGGGTCAAGACTGAGACACCTCCTTTCTGGAATGACTGCCTTTATATGGTCTAGACTAGAAGGGGTGGGGCATCTCAGAGCACTGAGGGTGAGGTCAGTCACCCTCATGGGGCATCTTCTAGGAGCTGAGGAGGGAAGAGACAAGACTGTTAGCAACTCTCATGCCTCTCATCCCAGAGTGGCATTGAATACCTGATCTGAGCCTATAAGGAGATCCACTGTCACACCTGAGTGATACTGGTTACTCAGTTTGACCAGATGGACATCTGTAGGAAGAGTTCTGGTGGTTCCAAACTTCTTCTGTTTCACAATTATTGAGGCTACTGTGCTCCTGGGAACACTCAAAGTTTAAAAATGGTTTTATCCCCTTGCCCTGATCTATGGCCGAATATAATTTTATCACGAAGGTCCACATATAATTTCTTGGACTTCATGGCTTTAATCCTAACTCATATTATGAACTGCGGGACCTTATAAACACAAGTATGTGTCTTTCTAGACAATGTTTAATAAATTTACTTTACCACGGATTGACTTAATTCAAGTTCTAGACACATCTCAAGGAAAATTAAACTAAACAGGATGCACCTGACCACAATTTGGAAGACCACAGCAAAGAACACTTACATAAATGAAAGACATCAGCTTTTGAATTTTAAGAAATTTTCAAATCTTTCGGAAAACATGTTTTCACATTGCTATTATATGTTATCAAGTGTAGATTTATGGAAGAAAATGGCATTTGTATCCGTTTAAAATTAAATCTATAACACAATAAAGTGTGCAGAAAGTGAAGGGGTCTGAATACTTTCTGAATCCATTGGGGCATCTTGCACTGTCATGTGACGTCATCTCTTTCACAGTTTTTATCTCCTCCATTGTCAACTCGCTACTGTTCATCATTTAATTAATGGACAGATGATTTCCAATTCTGTTTGATCAGTTTCTACCTTGTTCTCTATGTGTTTTGGCATATCTTTATTTATGCGTGTACCAGTTGTGTATTTAGTAATTAGTATAATGTATATAATCTTGTCTTTTGACTGAGAATTGTTCAAGGCACTCTGCGCCTACACTCCGTATACAAAAATAAGTTTGTATTGTGTTGTATTGTATGTGGGAGCTAGCGGTGCATGAATAAGAAGAATGGCATACATCACCAATATCTCTGCATGTAAACCCCAACCCAGAAAAACTGCAACCAGCCATTATTTCACTGTACTATAAATACAGTATGTAAAATATGTATAACTTGAACTTGATCAATTTTAGAAGAAAATCAGTGAATAAATCACAGAAAACTGAACTGTAAGTAAAACATGCTGCTAAAAATACTTAAATTCTCCACATTCATTGTAACAGTTCCTTGAAACTGATAAAACTAGTATGAAAACCCAATTTTTGACAATTCCATGCTTTCATAAACTATGAAACTGAAATGCAGATTTACAGCATTTTTGCTTATTTATCATAACATTTACAATTATATAGTTTGCTGAAATCATTATCAAAAGTGACATACAAGTCATTACTGCTTCTTACAGCTGAAGCATTTGAAATAAAAGTGAGCTAAGCTGCTAATCTTTTGTTTTTGACACACAGAGTCATAAACTATAAAGTCATACTGCCTATATTGTAAAGAATTCCAAACTAAACCCTAACTCAAATAAATATAAAGAATTGGTGTGTTCGGTTTTAGTAATACCACTACCAGTAATCTTCTCTGCTATTTAATAACTCATCACAGCGTTTAAAGTGGTCCCAGATATGTGATGCAAATGTTAGCTACAGTTGAAGTTAGAAGTTTACATACACTTAGTGTGAATTCTTTAAAACATGCATCCGGAAAAAAAATTGTCCGGAGAAGAAAAGGTGAGCGCTACCATCAGTCCTTTGTCATGCCAACAGTAAAGCATCCATTTAGACCATTTATGTGTGGGGTTGGTTCTCAGCCAAGGGAGTGGGCTCACTCACAATTTTGCCTAAAAGTGCAGCCATGAATAAAGAATGGTACCAAAACCACCTCTGACAGCAACTTCTCCCAACCATCCAACAACAGTCTGGTGTCGAACAATGCCTTTTCCATCATGATGGAGCACTGGCCCATAAGGCAAAAGTGAGAACTAAGCGCCTCGGGGAACAACACATCAAAATTTGGGGTCCATGGCCAGAAAATTCCCTAGACCTTAATCCCATTGAGAACTTGTGGTCAATCCTCAAGAGGTGGATGAACAAACAAAAACCTACAAATTCTAACATAACTCCAAACATTGATCATGCAAGAACTGCCAGGATTTGGCCCAGAAGTTGATTGACCGCATGCCAGGGTGTAAATATTGACTCTTTGCATAAATGTAATGCAATTGTTAATAAAAGCCTTTGAAACTTATGAAATACTTGTAATTATACTTCAGGATACCAGAGAAACATCTGACAAAAAGATCTAAAAACAATGAAGCAGCAAACTTTGTGAAAACCAATACTTATGTTATTCTCAAAACCTTTGGCCACAACTGTATATGCAAAGTAATGACGCTGAGAGGTACACATCAGTAATAACTTATCTGAAGCATAATTGACTCTCTGTAATTCATTTCCCAATTACAATAATAATACAGCAGGGTCGATACTTGTCACTCGTTATATGCTCAGCTTTTCCTAATAACTAAATTAACTGAAGCATATGAAATACCTCGTCAGAGGCTGAAAAATATTCACAAAGAAATTCTCATTGCAGCACACACTTCACAGTAGGGCACATACAATGCATATTTTACGAGATCTCTTATTAGATCTGGAGGACACCCACAAAGACAGATGTTCTAATATATGTTTGGGGATTCTTGTTTTTTATATAATATTTATATTTTTCTTCGGTAGCATTGAGGCACAGTTGTTGTGCTGCTGCCTCGCAGTAAGGAGACCACAGTTCACGTCATGGGTCTTACTGTGGGAAGTTTGCATGTTCTCACCATGTCTGCACTGGTTTCCTCCAGGAACTCTGTTTCTTCCCACAGTTCATGCAGATTAGGTGGATTGGAACTGCTAAACTAGTGCACAGCAAAATTGTAACAGTTCCACAAATAGCAACCAGGCACTGGATTCGATCCTAGCAGCTGAATCCATAAAGCAGCTGTGGTAACCAATGTGCCATGCCATTTCAATTCAATTTGTTTTTATTAGGAACTCTTCCACATATGAACTCGGAGCATTACACAATGATTAGAAAGATTTGGAAACAAAATCATAAAATATCCCTACTTGTGACGTTTAAAGTGAAAATTTGCTTCTTGTGCTCTTCAACATTTAACTATATGGGGTTGAGGAAGTTCTCTGTTTCTGTTGAAGTAAGTTTTGTTAGTTAACATGAGTAACCCCAATTCTTTTTTTCAGCTGTTTATTTAATTGACTTCATTAGGTGAGATGTATTTCAATATTTTTAATCTGTAATATATGTTTGTATGGTCTAATGCATGAGGGGGCTGAGGAGATTTTGCATATGAATCTTTCACACTGTCTATTTATTAGTTAGGTAAGGTGTGAAAAAGTTGATACACAAAAGTCAAACTAGGCAGTGCGACTGCAAAGAGGCGATAAGAGGGTCTCTGTCTGATAACAGTTAACAATGTTTCACTTGCAAGACTTCAACATGCATCATAAAGCAGTCAGCAGCGGTAGTTTAAGTGTGAATGACTCCTCATATCTGAAATTATGTTTATTAAATAATTCTCAAATAACGGAGCTGTTGACTGCTGGTAGCTCTGGTGTGTGCGGAGGATCTGTAACTGGACTTCTTTCTGGAGATACCTTTGGTGGAATGAGATTTAGTTAACACGGCATAAACTTCAACCTGAGTGGCCTGTTCAAGATACTGTAGCATTATGGAATGGGAGCTGGCAAACCTGAGGCATTAGGGGCATTGCCTTACCCACTACATCATACTGTCTCTCTAAAACATGCAGAATTAGGCAAGACCAAGAGCTGTGTCGGGGAAGGAAATTGTTCCACTCAGTTTACATTTAGTTTACAAAGGAGAGTAATGTTTTGTTTTTTTTTTCTTTTTTTATTAATTTTATTGCAATCATTCCATAAATCAATCAATTTTTACAAAAAGTAGGATTGAGAACAAGTCGACCCTCACCCCTGAGAGAAAGAGCACGGCTAACGGAGTAAAACTTAAGGCTTGTAAACATACCTAAATTTATGAGTTTGATAAGCCAATAGAGATGAATGGAGAAGAAAAAGAAATGCAGAAATAATTGCTTCCTCTGTGCTTTAAGAGCTTATTCTAAAATATTACTGACTAGATCCTGCCATGTTTTCAAAAAAATCTGTACAGATCCTCTAACTGAGTATTTGATTTTTTCCAATTTCAAATAGTATAAAACATCGGTTTCCCACTGACTTAAAAGAGGAGAGTTAGGATTCTTCCAGTTTAGCAAAATAAGGAGAGTAATGTTAAGAGCTAACTGGCAGTAAAGGCTTTTTCGGAAATTACCGTTACTCCACTTGGTATAAGGGAAGACATCACAGTAATACCCAACAAAGCTAAACAACAGCATGGACAGCATCTGCTGAAAGGGGGTTTAGGTTTTTGGTGGCTGGACCACAGGAGATAGATTGGTATTTTGCAGAATTGCCTTACTACTATAATTTTTTATTTGGCTGACACCTTTATTTAAGGAGCAGCACAGTGGTGCAGTGGTGGCGCTTCTGCCTCGCAGTAAGGAGACCAGAGTTCACATCTCACGTCATCCCTGTGTGGAGTTTGCATGTTCTCCATATGTCTGTGTGGGTTTCGTCTGGGTAAATTTCTTTTGTTTTCCCCCAGTTTGAGCTCAGGCAGGTGAAGTGACATGCTCATGGTCATACCATGTCAGTAGCAGGATGTGAATCCACAGCTTTAGGGTTTCAAGCCCAAAGCTTTAACCACTAGGCCACACTGCCCCCTATCCCCCCAGTTTTGATTGGTAAAATTCGCTAAAGCGTTACAATATGCTGGTGACCTTGCTGTTGAAAATTTGCAGTGTAGCCAACTTAATCAATTTTTTTTTTCCCAACACCCCTTGATGCTTTTTGAGGTCAGCGTGATGTGACAGAATTGTAGCAGCCAATGTTGGATGGAACATCTTCCGAGCATTGCTTCAATACAACTGCCAGTACTCTCTGTAGTGATATGTTTTACACAATACATACTATGCCTTCACAGAACGGAGAGGTTTGGGGGATTCCCCTTGGAGGTTCTGTGCTGATATATCCCGGTACACATACATTGACACCTGGTATTCCAAAAGTTCAAACATGAAAGTTCTAGTAAGGAGTACCGGCAAAAATCAAGCAATGTTGTCATGTATATAATGCTGGTTGCTTGCATAAAAGGCTCTGTGGGTTTTACTTAGTCACACTGATAGGGTGCGAGAGATGGAGAAAGAAATGAAGGATTTGGAACTATTGTGTTGTGGTATTGTGATTTCATCTATCATAGTTGTTTGGAGCTGCTGTCTGGGTTTTATTTTTTTTTTACTTATTAGTAGTTTGTGACCATTTGTTTTATGTTGTTTCAGATTATCGCTCCATCTGTGTCTTTTGTTGTTTGAGAGTGGGGAGTTACTTGTCTGTGTGGGAGACACAGTGGTTCAATGGTTAGCACTGCTGACTCACAGCTCAGTGTTTTGGGCACTATTATCAGACCAGCATACTTGGTAGATGGTTCTCAAGCCCTTAAGGACACCTAAAAGACAATCACACTATCACATTCCATACAAAACTAGTTCAGTTTCTCCTTCACCTATTGACTTCAATGCATTCTGCTGAGTTCCACAAAATTTACAAACATTGCAGCAATTTTACCAAACTCTAGGGCAAGCAAATTCAGTGGGGTTTGCTTATCACTAAGGCCTTGTTCACACGGGCGTTAAGTTTTTGGATAAACGAACTTGCTCTGAACGTCCTAGACGTTTATGTTGCATTTTGTGGTGGCGATCGATTGACTTCTACACCGGCGTTCGTTTGTCTCTGTCTAACGCCAGCCTGCAGCCCAAATTGTAGTTTGTGTGTTAACCTGTGGAGGCAGTGTCGGGAACTGGATAGGAAAGCCCTTGTCGTTTTATTTGAGGTGCTTCCTTTCAATATGGACCATTTTGCTATGTTAGATATTAATCTTCTTGTTTTAAAAATACTCGTAATACGGCGAGGTAGGGAGAGAAAAAATCGCCGCCGCTACTGGGTTCATCCTCTGACTGCACAACGTCGGGTTAAAGGAAGTTTTTTTGTGCTTTATGAAGAAATGCGAAAATTTCCGCGCAAGTTTTTTAATTACTGTCGGATGTCGGTTTCCACTTTTGATTGTCTGCTGCAGCTGGTGCAATGCCACATTGCACGCCGATCAACCAATATGCGACTTGGTGTTAGCCCCGAAGAGAGACTACTTGTCACTTTGAGGTAAGGAAACAGTAGTCGAGTGTGCGCTTACACCGGTGTTATGCACTGAAATGCCCCTCCTACATAATCGTTATCAAATATTATATTAGAACATAAATTAATAGGTTCATGGTTTACAAATTACATGAGACAATAAAATAAAATAAGCAATATGAAAATATATATGTTGTATATGAAAATATATATGTTGTATATATATATCCGGTCCTCCGAAGCGTAAAATAAACGCGCAGAAAACGAACTAGAAGCGGTTTCCTTGCGTTCGTTGGGATTTGAACGCCAAGAAAAAGCTGCATGCAACGTTTTTTTGATGCCGTATAAACGCGCAGCCGGACAAACGCACGTCATCAAAGCCCGTGTGAACACTCTCATTGACTCCTACGTGTAGAAAACACTCGGCGCTTGATCCGCGCTCACCGGACGCTACGAACGCAAAAAAAACGCTCGATTTTAACGCCCGTGTGAACAAGGCCTAATTAACACATTATGGACTTGAATCAAGGTCTGCTGAAATGAAACTAAAATTAACTAGTAACTTTTGCTCACTCAAATACACAGTCTTTAATCGCTTTCTCTATCTCTCTGTCTCTACCATATTTTCAACAACAGGGGCTTAGCTATGTCCCATAGTCTGTGTTTCAGGATTTTAGTTATTGTGTGTGCAAATGTCATATCACAGAAAATGTGTAATGTATTGCTTGGCATTGCTAACTTTGTAACCACACGATGTAGGTGGCCAATGGCATTGGCTCTTTGAAAAATCTAAGCTTTTGATTTGACAAAAAAGTAATGAAGTGCAAGCAATTCAGTTCAGATTTATTATAATGTATACAAAGTACAATTAATTTCTGATTTGATGTCTAGCCAGCATGCAACATGCCACCTTTCTCCAAATTTAACTCAAAAAATTACATAAATATATGAAAAGTGTGAAAAGTAGTCCAGGCCCAGGGCATGTGTGAGCCCCATTTCTGAGGTCCATGAAAAATAACAACATTTATTTATATATTTTCATGCACAAAAGTAACTCAGACCTCAGGATTAAGGATTTATGCTGGTAACTCGAAGGTTGCTGGTTCAAATCCCAGCAGTGGCAGAAGGAATGCTACAACGTTGGGCCCTTGAGCAATCCCCTTAACCTGCAATTGCTCCATAGGCACTGTCCAAATAACTGACCCTGCACTCTGACCCCAAAAAACTCTCTGGAGCGTAAGTTGGAGCATGCAAAAATTGACAAATACCTAATACAAGGAATTGTATATGGCAAATAAAGGATTCAAAATCATTTCAAAAATCACTAAAAAATACAAATGGAAACTGAGAAAGTAAATAGAAATTATTTTGAAAAGGGTATTTAATACTATAAAAAAGACAGTAAATGCCCCGTTTAATAATCAGTACTATGATAACAAGGTTACATGAAAACAAAAACTCAAACTGGTGAGGACTCTAGAAAAAATAAACCTGTAGAGTTTACAAGACTGACCAGCTTCTCTGGGCATCGTAACAAGTCTAAATATGTCGGCGCCTTGTGTAGACTTCTTCATCCTGCCCTAAGTGACTAGTCTATGAAACAACTACACTTGTAATTAGAGCCAATTACCACCCACAATCTCTTTGTCACACAATGTGAGGAATTCAAAAAAGGAAATTAAGAAAATGCCAAAGGAAAAAATGGTTTTAATAGTTTTTTGAGGTGTTCAGCTACAGTATGCTGGTCTGGTCTACCACTGTTGTTGTAGCATTCTAGAGGCCTCACCACTTCTTTTACGCTTTACTCTTAAGAGTATAATGCAAACGAACGTTAAATGATCTAAGATTACAATAAGGATTAGAGGGCAACAGCAGTGGTGTAGCTCGAGTTTCTGTCGCTCGGGCGGTGCTTCAATTATCCGCCTCCAACATAGCTGTATATGTTAACCTATTTTAATAGAAAATTAAAATGACATATAGAGAAAAATGAAGATAAATTTTGCATAGATTTATTTATTTATAGAGAAACAGCAATCATTTTTCACATATAAGTATTTCTAAGTATCAACTAGGCAAGAATATAGTATAGGCCACTGATAAGCCATGTTCCAATTTTTAGTTTAGTATAATTACGCTGCGAAAACCAGAACCAGTGTAGTGTACAAGTGATAGGTGGGGATGCTTTCTGTGCAGAGCAAGAATGCATTTGGATTGATAACGAAACAAAGTTATAAATTGTAAATTAGTTGTTTATCTTCCTAGAAATTATTATCAGTGTAATGTTTATGTTTATTTTTGTTATTGCCTCATAAGTTTTAACTGCTGTGTCTGATGCCGTCACAGAAGGACAGTCTGAAAATTATTTTTGAAACTTTTGTGAATATCAGCGACTTTTACTTTTTTCATTCATGAGTGATATTTTTCCAAACCCTGCTGCTTACACACAAATTGTACTGAGGCCTATTGGCCAATAATGCCGCCCCCTAAAATGTGCAACCTGGGGTGGACCACCCACCTCCGCCCACTCCTAGCTACGCCACTGGGCGACAGACACTCCAAATTATTTATAATGTGCAGAGCCTTATACACAGGACTATTTTAGGATGGATTTTTAAGGACATAGGTAGCCAGTGTAATGACCCTAAGAATAGTGTGTGCTTAGATTTTCTTTTTATAGTTAAATATTTATAAAACAAACTGCACCCAAGTAGTTCTCTCTTTTAGGTAATCCTGACAGGGATATACTGCAATAATCTAAAGGGTAAAGGAAAATGGAAAAAAAAAACCCTTAATGTGGAAAGTGGCTTCCTTCACATCTTCTACAACTCTGTGATGTTCAGTGCGATTTTCGATGCTGTGGTGTGCTGAGCTGAAAACATCACTTGAAGAGAGGCCCACCAAGCTAGTTAAGAGACAGGCTCAGTTAATGGGCACACCCAGGACCCCCTGGAGGTCGTAGCAAAGGAGAGAATTAAAACAAAACTGAGTGTCATTATGAAAAAGCTGCACATCCTGGCTCTGACACACCAACACTGTAGACTGTCAGCCAACAAATTATTCATTAGAAGTGTGTGAGAAAACACTATGGTTGTCCTTTATACCATCAGAAAAACATGTGCATAATGCCTCACTGTGACTGGGACTGCCAAGTCAGAGCTTCTTTCCTTTTAATTTACTTGCTTTATAGTGTATATATGTGTGTGTATATATATTTATTTGCCTATTTATGTATTTATTTATTTAAAGAACTTCTGTAAAAAGCCAAATTTCCCTCTGGGGACAAATAAAGTTTGCTCATTCATTCTGTCTATCTATCAATCTACCTTTCAGTCAAAAGCATGGAATAACCTTTCAGCACCTTGTAATTATGTTAGCAGTATAACTCTTATTACATTTCTTAAATGACCAGAGTTCTAGCAATTGTTTAATGTAACTTAAAATTTAGTTTCAAATCCATAACCATGCCTCAGATTTTTACTTCTAGTCTTATTTGTTGCATTTAGCTAACAAAATAAAGTCGACCAGGCTTCTTCTTCCACAATCCACAATACAATATCTTTTCTTAATACTTTTTCTTCCGCCACTTCCTCTCCCAACTCTGAATCCAGCTCCTCAGGCTGTGTGGAATGTTCACTTTTGAACATGCTTTAGGAGTAGTTCTGGTGTTCAATCATTGCCTCCAGGAAGCACTTTCAGGTCAGGTGGAACCACTTCAAGAAAGAGGCCTCACCATCCAATAGCACCCGCAGAACCAAAAAGGGGACCCATACAGAACAAAAATTCCATGTTGCCCTGCGGGTATACAAAATGGGGACTCACCTGAAGAGCTGTTGCCCTCCAGTTTATGGGAAAGCAACATGAGCATTGGAGTGTCCTTCACTCACCCTGGCCTTCCAAACAAGAAAGGGAACACCAGCCATCCCGGTCAGGAGGCCCCCACAGTGTCCATCCTTTGTGCTGGACTCCTGGTCATGTACAGAATTCCTAGCCATCCCCTCTGGGATATCTCTCTGACTGCATCTTCCATTTGACTAACCAAGATCATCCCGTGTGTCAGCCTCCTGTGCAGGTCAGCCAGCCATCGACAACACAAATAAGACTAGTAGTGATGTACACTTGAACAATGCTATGGCAAGTGAGCTAATAAGTGCACACCTCAGTAAAAGGAGCAATTTCACTTCCCTAAAATATATAGCTGTGCATAAAATCAGCAGGTTTCAGTAGTTATTACAAATAATCCCAGTCACTGGCAGCAGGAAAGTGAAGAATTATGACCAAAGATTATTAATACTTGGAGACTCCAAATTATAGAATGATTTATATGACAGCAGTAACTTCTGCAAGCTTTCAAGTGTTTTCACCAGCAAATTACAATCAGTGAATCTGAAACCTTGATGTATACATGCAGTACTGCCTAGAGTACTTTAAAGTAGCCGGATTTTAAATCTAAAGGACGGAGATGGAGTTCCCACCTCTGATTCACTGTAACTCACTTCACCGGCCTGTGTTCCAGTTGCAGAAAAAGACAAAACCACCAGCCCAGTATAAGTTAAGCACTTTAGAATGGTATGGCGCTGATCACAGACGTGAAGAATGGTGACGTGTTACATTCTGGTCAGATGTGCAACTGAGGATTTCATTGTGCTCTGGAAATGCGACAGTAAACGTGAACATGAAATACAGTTAAAGGAACTGCAACGATGGCATGAGGTTTGTAATGAAAGTGGAGAACATACATTATTGAGTGTTACATTATATCCAATCAATTGCAACAAATTAAAAGGAGAGAAAGTAGAGTACTAACCAGAGTTCGGCCTGTGGTAATGGTCATTAGTTGGTACGTTTTGTAATGATTAAGCAATGATGTATTTGCTTCTTTATCTATAGAATCTCATTAAATAAAGGAAATAAAAGCCACAATACTATTGTAGTGATCAATTTCAAACTCGCAGCTGTGGTTCTTGGTTATTTTGTGACTAGTTGCAATTGACTTTCCCATTAGTTAAATATTACGTGCCTTCCCTCAACTGGAATATTTTAGACAAAATGTGGTTGTTAAGTTAAAACGTAACATTTATTTGTCGAGACAATTAGGTTTAATATAAACATGAAAGAGAAAAAGTTATAACCATATATTAAGCTGGCCTTGGCTTTTGTATACTAATCAGACTAATTGTAAAGTAGACATGCACAGTCCCCTAGAGTCCGTGCTAATTTGCAGAATAACAACACGACAGCCACCAAGGCACTGGAACTGGACTAAACACAAGTTCAGCTGCACACCAGCTTTGGGCTGCACATTATGTCAGTGTAATTGAGCTCAGTGCTGGAAATGATCTCTGGAAAGTATAGCAGACTAACTAGTCCATAACTTGATGGCTGCAATTGACCAGCCTGTCTCTAGCTCACATTTTTGTTTTGTGAGGCAATTCCCATAGTCTGTCACCACAGGTAAATACTATTAGAAATTTCATTGTTAGGTTTCAAGTGTTTGATGCTGGTATTTGTTAATGTTCAATACATACACCTGTTGTTAGACTGGACCGTTATTTGATGTATGCCTCAGTCCTTCCATTTCATTGCTTGTTACAAAATGCTGATTAATATAAAAGAGACACTGAGTTTTGTAATCCGAGCGTGCTGGCCAACTGATATTGTTTTTATTTTTATTATATATATATACTAGCTGTGTAAGGCTGTGCTGTAAAAAGCATGGGGCCCTAGAAACTACTGAAATCATCAGAAAAAAAATGAAATGTCGAGATGTCAGATAATTGAAAGTTTCTTCGGAGGTTTCGTTTTTCTTTTTTTGTGTATTAACGGTGGGAGGAAAAGTAAAAGGGATACCGTATTAGCCATTAAGCAAGTGACTCTTTCTTCTGAGGTTTCACTTTGCCGACATGCTGGCCTTGCTTGCGCATCCAAAGGAGGTGGAGCCCTTACCCCGACTCCACATCTCACTTCAGGGCTGGCTGGACAGTCACACACACTTCCAAGCGTAGACGGTTATATATAAGATATATATATATATATTTCTATATATATAGTGATAATAATACAACACAGACATCATAAAGATTTGGGGCAGCCACCCGTATATTGTTTTCCTGGATGCAAAAGTTGAGTTTTTGAAGCATAGAACAGAGTCCAAAACAGAATTGATCATTACAGACAAAGATGGAGGCTTTAAAGGACCATGAAGGAAGTGACGTCATCAAAAAGGCCGGAATCGGAAGTGATATCTTCTGGACCGGATGTGACATCAGCAAAGGGGTCAGCAACGGAAGTGATGTCTTCTGAGGTGCTGGATCCTTGCAGGATCTCCCGGGAAAAGGTCTGTAGGGAACTGAGAAAGACAGTCAGCGCACTCCACCACCCACTGGTATTACAATTATTCAGGCCCTTTAGCTGCCTCCTACTTGCATGTGTGTCACAACATATATATATATCTATACTAATAAACGGCAAAGCCCTCACTGACTCACTCACTGACTGACTGACTGACTGACTGACTGACTGACTCATCACTAATTCTCCAACTTCCCGTGTAGGTAGAAGGCTGAAATTTGGCAGGCTTATTCCTTACAGCTTCCTTACAAAAGTTGGGCAGGTTTCATTTCGAAATTCTACGCGTAATGGTCATAACTGGAAGCTGTTTTTCTCCATTTACTGTAATGGAGATGAGCTTGAAACCCGTGGGGG
>JANRMT010062813.1:395312-408122 GCA_026402145.1 Polypterus bichir lapradei
AGATAGATAGATAGATAGATAGATAGATAGATAGATAGATAGATAGAACAAACTTTATTTGTCCCCAGAGGGAAAATTGGCTTTTTAAAGAAGTTCTTTAAATAAATAAATAAATATATAAATAGGCAAATAAATAAATAAATATACACACACTCTGTTTGAACATACACCAGAATGACTATAAAGCAAGTAAATTAAAAGGAAAGAAGAATTTCTGATTTGGCAGTCCCAGTCACAGTGAGGCATTATGCACATGTCTTTTTTGTTGGTATAAAGGGTCCCCATAGTGTTTCCTCACACACTTCTAATGAATAATTTGTTGGCTGACAATCTACAGTGTTGGTGTGTCAGAGAGAGGATGTGCAGCATTCTTCATAATGGCACTCAGTTTTTTTTAATTCTCTCCTTTGCTACGATCTCCAGGGGGTCCAGGGTGTGCCAATTAATTGAGCCTGCCTTTTAATTAGCTTGTTGATTTGGTGGGCCTCTCTTGAAGTGATGTTTTCAGCTCAGCACACCAAGGCTTCGAAAATCGCACTGAACATCACAGAGTTGTAGAAGATATTTGTCCCAGGGGGAAATATGACTTTTTACCGAAGCTCCTTAAATATATAAATACATAAAGAGATAAATTAATCCATCCATCCATCCATCCATCCTCTTCCGCCTATCTGAGATTGGGCCGTGGGGGCAGCAGCTTGAGCAGAGATGCCCAGACTTCCCTCTCCCCGGCCACTTCTTCCAACTCTTCCGGGGGAATCACAAGGCGTTCCCAGGCCAGCCGGGAGACATAGTCCCTCCAGCATGTCCTGGTTCTTCCCCGAGGCCTCCTCCCGGTTAGATGTGTCCGGAACACCTCACTAGGGAGAAGTCCAGGAGGCATTCTGATCAGATGCCCGAGCCACCTCATCTGACTCCTCTCGATGCAGAGGAGCAGCGGCTCTACTCTGAGCCCCTCCCGGATGACTGAGCTTCTCACCCTGTCTTTAAGGGAAAGCCCAGACACCCAGCGGAAGAAACTCATTTCAGCCGCTTGTATTCGCGATCTCGTTCTTTCGGTCACTACCCATAGCTCATGATAATAGGTGAGGGTAGGAACGTAGATCGACTGGTAAATTGAGAGCTTTGCCTTACGGCTGTCGATCTCATGCTCCATTCTTCCCTCACTCGTGAAAAAACCCCGAGATACTTGTACTCCTCCACTTGGGGCAGGATCTCGCTCCCAACCCTGAGAGGGCACTCCACCATTTTCCGGCTGAGGACCATGGTCTCGGATTTGGAGGTGCTGATTCCCATCCCAGCCGCTTCACACTCAGCTGTGAACTGATCCAGAGAGAGCTGAAGATCATGGCCTGATGAAGCAAACAAGACAACATCATCTGCAAAAAGCAGTGACCTAATCCTGAGTCCACCAAACCGGACCCCCTCAACGCCCTGGCAGCGCCTAGAAATTCTGTCCATAAAAGTTAGTAACAGAATCGGTGACAAAGGGCAGCCCTGGCAGAGTCCAACTCTCACTGGAAACGGGTTCGACTTATTGCCGGCAATGCGGACCAAGCTCTGACACCGGTTGTACAGGGACCTTATCAGGGGGTCCGGTACCCCATACTCCCAAAGCACTCCCCACAGGATTCCCCGAGGGACACGGTCGAATGCCTTTTCCAAGTCCACAAAACACATATAGACTGGTTGGACAAACTCCCATGCACCCTCCAGGACCCTGCTAAGGGTGTAGAGCTGGTCCACTGTTCCGCGAACAGGTTGAAAACCACACTGTTCCTCCTGAATCTGAGGTTCGACTATCAGATGGACCCTACTCTCCAGGGCCCCGAATAAATTTTTCCAGGGAGGCTGAGGAGTGTGATCCCTCTGTAGTTGGAACATACCCTCCTGTCCCCCTTCTTAAAGAGGGGGACCACCACCCCGGTCTGCCAATCCAGAGGCACAGTCCCCGATGTCCATGCGATGTTGCAGAGGCGTGTCAACCAGGACAGTCCTACAACATCCAGAGCTTTGAGGAACTCTGGGCGTATCTCATCCATCCCCGGGGCCCTGCCACCAAGGAGTTTTTTGACCACCTTGGTGACCTCAGTCCCAGAGATGGAGGAGCCCACCTCTGAGTCCCTAGGCTCTGCTTCTTCATTGGAAGGCATGTTAGTGGGATTGAGGAGGTCTTCGAAGTACTCCCCCCACCGACCCACAACGTCCTTAGCGGTCCGATCCTCTGCCTCAGAAGTTGGCTCTTGGAATGTGGAATGTCACCTCTCTGAAGGGGAAGGAGCCTGAACTGGTGCGCGAGGTCGAGAGGTTCCGGCTAGATATAGTCGGGCTCACCTCGACACACAGCTTGGACTCTGGAACCAATCTCCTTGAGAGGGGCTGGACTCTCTACCACTCTGGAGTTGCCCCTGGTGAGAGGCACCGAGCGGGTGTGGGCATACTTATTGCCCCCTGACTTGGAGCCTGTTCATTGGGGTTTACCACGGTCGATGAGAGGTTAGCCTCCCTTCGCCTTCGGGTGTGGGGACGGTTCCTAACTGTTGTTTGTGCATATGCACCGAACAGCAGTTTGGAGTACCCATCCTTTTTGGAGTCCCTGGAGGGGGTGCTAGAGGGCATACCTTCTGAGGACTCCCTTGTTCTACTTGGAGACTTCAATGCTCACGTGGGTAATGACAGTGAGACCTGGAAAGCCATTACAGAGCCATTACACACTGGCCATTACAGAGTTGTAGAAGATATGAAGGATGTCATGACCCACAGTCTCCTAAGGAAGAAAAGCCTGCTCTGCCATTTCTTATATAGTTCCTCTGTATATGAGACCAGTCCAACCTGGCGTTAGACCCCCATGTACTAGAAAAAGTGGACCACCTCTATATCCACTCCCAGAATAGTGACCAGCCATAGAGGCTCTTTGGTGTGGCGAAACTCAATAAGCAGTTTCTTGTTTGTGCTGATGTTTAGTTGCAGACAATTCTCTTTGCACCAAGAAACAAAGTTCTCCACCTGACTCCTATAATCTAAGTCCCCCTTATCAATACACCCCATAAGTGCAGAATCATCTGAGAATTTCTGCAAGTGACATGACCTCATGTTATATTTGTAGTCTAAGTTGTACAGAGTGAGAGTGAGAGAAAAGGAGACAGGACTGTTCCTTGTGGTGCTCCAGTGTTGCTCACATCTGTATCAGAAACACAGTCCTTGAGTATCACAAACTGAAGTCTGCCTGACAGATAGTCCATTATCCAGGACACCATAGGCTCAACCACCTTTATATCTCTTATATATCGAGTTTGCCTACCTTAAACAGGGATGGCTGGATGGTATTATACACAATGGAGAAATCAAAAAAACACCATCCTCACAGTACTACCAGCTTTATCCAGATGAGAATAAGTCTTGTGGAATAGACAGATAATTATATCCTCCATTCCAATCTTTTTCCAATAGGCAAACTGCAGTGGCTCCAGGTGGTCTACCACAATCAGACTCATTTACTGTTGGACCAGTCCCTAAAAATGTTCAAGATGTGAGATATAAGTGCCAACAGTCTGAATGTACTGCATGTAGAAGGGTGCAAAAGTGGCTTAAAAATAAGAATGCAAAAAGTTATGAAAGGGTCATTTCTGCAGCATCTTATCTTTTTAATTTAAAGAAATTATCTTGATAAATATATAAGTAACAATATGATAATGTTTTAGATGACACTGTCAAAAATACATTTTACTTATTTTGTGTAATCCGTGAATGATAGTTTTTATTATGAAGAATCCATTTTGTGAGGTTTTAAGCTACATTTTTATTTATTTAGACAAAGTCTAAATTTTGTTTTGCCATCACCGTCTTTTGTTTATGTGATATGCACGTATGTGCCATGTGACCGTGAGTCAACCCACAATGACATACCTGTACTGTACTTGCAATGTAACTTCATCTTTCAGTGGATAAATGAAATAAACAAATCTAAACACCTTTTAGAATAGTTAATTTATCAAACAGGCTGATGCTAGATTTTGGTTTTTGACCTCCTTCTGTTCCTTCTGACTTCTCTTTTGATTTTCCCTTGTGCTTTGTTTCCTGGTTATTATGATCTATTTAGTTCTGAACTTTGCCTGTCCATCATTATGAGACAGCCTGAAGTGACATCTCCTGGTCACCTTGCACCTCACAATAATTTCTGGAGATGCTGTCTCTACAAATACTACACTAGATGAAATGTCAGATATATGGAGTAGGTGGAATCATTACAGACATATAGTTAGCCAATAAAATTTAACGTAAGTAAATGTAAATTGTTACACATCAGAAGTCAACATATTAGACATTGCTACACAATGCAGGGGAGTATGAAACGTAAAAGTGCACCTTAAGAGACCTCTAAGAAAAATAGCTGTAGGTCATCATGGACTTCTTTTTCCACAACTGTATAGTGTACAGAAGAGACATAAAAGGATATTGGGTTACATTGCACTTTGTGTCCAGTCTTGTGTGTTGTTTTAAGCTATGGGCTACGGTCTGGAATATTGTCTGTAGTTTCCGTCTCCATGTTCCAAAAATGATAAAGTAGCAGTGAAAAAACAAAACGTCAAAGCATCTAGACAGATTCCAGGACTTCCAGTGTTTGAGCTACAAGGAAGAACTGAAGGGTCTGAATCTTATCATTATAACCATAAAAGGTTAAAACAATGATATTATACAAGTGATGAATATTATAAAGGTAATTATTAAAGTGTTGCTTTAAAATGATTCCTCAACAACAACTAGAGGCACATATGGAAGAAGATTGAGGGGAACTTTTAGGGAAATTCTGAAATGTTTTTCTTCGCACAGAGAATCAGAGATACATTTCAGCATGTGTATAAATGTTATCAAAATGATGACAAAATGACTATAACTGAAAAATCAATTTCATAAAACATTAAAAAACATTTCCAAATCCAAAACATGGATCAACCTGTCTAGTGATCCTGACAGCAGATGTTTCACTTTTAAAACTTGTTCTATTCTGTTGAAGGGTATATGGATGACCCAATTCTCACTTTCCGACTATTACATAGGCCTAAACAAAGGGTCCCAAATCTCCACTATAGCTCTCAAATGTTTACATTCACCAGCCTGCAATCAGCATCTCCACTTATGGTTGCCATCAGGGTTGACTGCTCCTATGGCTAAATACACCCCACTTCTCTTATACCAATGACCACATGTAACAAGGTAAGAGCACCAAAAAAGGAAGGAAAGAAGGTTTATACTTTTATTCAAGCATTATAGAGAGTATCCTAAAGCTCCTAATTTTCCTTAAACTCAAGCAAACTGAAATGAGTGTGACAAATTGTACCAAATACAACCTGAAGTTTAGCTACCTAAGCTGAACTGAACTGGCATGGTCTCTTGATGGAATTTGTAGAATAAAAGACATTGAGGTTCTCTATAACTTTGAATTTAGGCTGATCTTGTTTTTCTCTGATGGATCTTTTGAACTTTTGAGACATCATAGTGTAGGGGACAACTCCCCTGTCATGTTCAGGGCTAATTCCCTTTGACCATCCCTGTTTAGGCCCAACTTATGTCCGTGAGTCTTGTACCAATTCAGTGCTTCCCTAGTAGGCCTTGGGCTAGGTCAAACATATTATTTTATCGTTATTTATTTTACAACTTTCATGTATAGGTCGCTAGATCTTAGTTTATACTGGTTCTGATCTGGTATTTTATGAGTAGAACGCACAAGATGTTATCTATTACTTGTTTGACATTTTTTAAAGGATGGCAGGGGTGGACTGGTCTCTTGAATGGGCTAGATTGTTCCTTGTCTACTTGAAGGACTCATAATGAATGGAAGACAAAGAAGGAAGGATGTCCCAATTGTGAAAGTTTCCAAGATGGACCTGTGTATTGCAAGAACATGGGAAAGAATCCCTCTCAGGGCTGTGTACCTTCCTGAGTTCTTAAGTAGAGGCATCCCTTGGTAAGAGCACCCATGTGCACACCTGACAGACCACCTGGGAATTGTTGTCTCCCTGAACGGTCCTGCTGGATGCCAATGCTGCCAGGGAGAGCTGTTAAGTGTTTACTCCTTATTCAGAGGGGATTCCACCTAACCTAGAAGTGCTACCATGGCTTACCGGACGCACTCCTATATCCACCATAAAATGAGACAATTTTGTGTCACTCTAGGAGTCATAGTTGGTGTCGATGTGTTTGGGGGCTCAGTGTGTATATGTTTTAGATTTTATTGCATATTTTCTCATCCCTTTGCCTTTTTGAACATGGAGTTTTTCTGTGGGTACTTCTCCCACATCCCAAAGACGCGTACATTATGTGATTTAAAAATTTTCCTGTGTAACTAAGTGTTGGTTCTGGAGTGGGCCCTGTGATGGACTTCTGTCCTGTAAAGGGTGGGCTCCTGCCTTAGGCCCCAGAAAGCAGGTCTGAGGATGCTACATTGTGTATTTCTTTTTTTCTGCTGGTCTTTTTTTTGTTATTCAGTTATAACTCACATGACCAGTTTAAGTTCCCTTTCTGGAATAATAAAGTTAACCTTAACACTGATCAAGGCAAAAGGCTAGGTATTGAATTCAGGACCTTTAAGCAGTGAGGTAGCTGCATTGACCAAGTATTTATTTCTTTATATATTTATTATATTTTCTTTCTCTCTCAATAAATCAATATGCATATGGTCAAAATTTAGTAAAATGTACGGGACTGTAAGCACACTACCTAAGGCATGCACTGTAAGGCCCCCCCATTGATAACGAGAGCATTTTCTCACAGCAATAAAGACTATTGTATAAAATTATATCTAATATTATGAAATTGCATAAATTGTTTTCTCTTTTCTCTCATCAGACATTGTATATGAGAGAAGAGTGTTCTTGGATAACAGAGCTTTGGCATCCATATTGACAAGAGCACCGACCTGTATATTTATCTATTTTCACACAAAAATCCGTTTTTTTTTCTTTTTATTCTTCTAAGGGAGACCGCAATCAGTCTTCAGACAGAATTGATTAGCGCGCTAAGGAATGTTGAACACAGTTGTCTAAATATTATATGCTGCCAAATAGGTGAAACTATAAAAACTATTGAAACACAGAACGCTTTATTATGTTGATTATTTGACTGACTGCCTAATTGAGAACTTACCAGGATCATTTATATTATTATGTACTACAAACCTTTTAGTTTTTTTGTTTTGTTTTTTTATTTTTAATTTTGCAAGATCTATTCAATTATCCTCCTGGCTTTTAGAGGAGATGTGCTGATGGTCGATCAATGGATTAGCAGCCAAACTGGGTTCAGATGGAGAGGTGTTAATGGATCTGTTGCACTTCATGAGGTTTACATGTTATTGTCGAGTCTTTTACATTCCCTTACAACTGCAAGGCTCTCTAGAGAAGCTGGAGTTGCTTTTTTTTTCTTGTGTTACTCATTTAGCTGGAAAATCATGCTGTGCCCTTGACTGTTAGGTCTTTACCATATTGTGAAATACGGCTGCTATGATCAAGTCCCGCCAGGTGTGATTTCATCCTAGCGTGGAGCTGGTTCTTTGTTTCAGTCATTTGTTTGCTGTATGCTATCCCATATGCTCACTTAAGCACAGACAGAAGTGAGTTTGCCCTTTAAGTTGCAGGGTGTCTCCTTTGGATTTACTTACACAATGACACCGTGCTCTTCAAGAATCCGGTCACCTGTGATGCAGATTGATGTATCTTGTAAATGTTTTTATTGTACTTTTGTGGTATTCTTCTTAACATTCAGCAAAAGTAAGCAGCGAAACAGTAGAAAGCGCTGTTTGAAAATCCACTTACCTCAGTAAGGGTTGAGAATATAATTCCTTAACAGTTAGCATTTAGCCTGCATTGGTTCTGCTTAGTTTTAGGTTGCTTGCTGTATTCAAATTCATCATAAAAGAGCCAGCCTGATTTGCCTAATATCCTCAACCTGTTCACAAACTGTGGATATTTCCATATTGCTACATTTTGCATATTTTTAATCCAGTTCAGGGTCATACTAAGTTGGAGCCTATCTTGTAAACATCAGTAGCAAAGCAGGAATAAACCCTGGATGGGCTGCCAGTTCACTGTGGGGCTCAGTCAACATACACCTGTTATGATGGTGTCTTTTTTTGTTTTTTATATGCAATTCTAGTCTTACTTTGGAGGTCACAAAATTAATTTATGACACGGTTTTCTTGTGAAAATGCTGTTTTCAAATAGTTATTGCAGTAGGACAGTGTTTCCAATGATTATTGGCAGTGAATGAAGGAGATAACATGAAATGCGAATAATGGTAAGGCATGGCAGGGTCAAAACCGGTGGTCAAAAGAGACATGAACGAACAAAATACTGGGGCAAACCAAAAACTAAAGTCAAAAGTCATAAAGGAAATGTAAAGAAACCTAGTACTTGGCCTACTTGATAAGCAAATTGACAATCACTACAGAATTTGACGACATTTATTAAACAAGATATAACACTATATGAAGTCATCTCCATATTTGCAGTGAAACTTCCACAAACATCACTGCTGCGTCAATTGTGGTAACATGATATTACTCTGTGTCTCGTAAACAAATGGCGTGAACATAAAATAAATAGCAAAAATAACCCCACCAAAAAAAATAAAGGAAATGTTTAAGTATAGTTCTGAATCTTTTGCGACTTTTTTCAACACTATTTTGATTTTCATGCATGCCACCATTTTGTGGGGCCCCTCGGAGGTTGCAGGACACAATGGATTCAGAGGGCACTGTTAGCTAAGCTTAAGGTTGAATACATTTTTTATTATTCTGATCTAATTTTTTTAAATGATAATTTTCTGAAATATGAGGAATTTATCAATCCATCCATTATCCAAGCTGCTATATCCTAACTACATGGTCACGGGTGTCTGCTGGAGCCAATCCCAGCCAACACAGGGAGCAAGGCAGGAAACAAACCCCGAGCAGGGCGCCAGCCCACTGCAGGACACACGCGCACACACACACCAAGCACACACTAGGGACAATTTAGGATCGCCAATGCACCTAACCTGCATGTCTTTGGACTGTGGGAGGAAACCGGAGCACCCGGAGGAAACCCACGCAGACACGGGGAGAACATGCAAACTCCACGAAGGCCTGGGTCTCCTAACTGCGCCACCGTGCCGTCCATGACGAATCTAATGGTATTTAATTTTTATATGATTAACTTATGTTATTATTCATTTTACCTCAGTATTATAGTTTGGAATTTACGTGATGCAATTTTGTTTTTTCTATGAGTGCCTCCATTTTGGTTGCTGGTTGCTAGCACATGACATCACTAGCCCGATGCTAATTAAGTGGCCGTGTCACTAGTCTCTTTGTTCATGATTATGGATACATCTCAGACCTTTTCTGTGCTTGCTTTTTCTAAAGAATTTCTAGTTTATGAATATCACACCTTCTTTTCTGACTGTGATTTTGGCTTAGTGATTTGGCTTTCTATGTTAGAATTGATTTCCATTTGGCTTCTCAAGTATATATCTCTTCCTCCGATCACCTCTGTACAATCACCTCTGTCAACCTTCTGTTATCCGAGTATACGGATAAATCAAAAGAAATGAGTGTGGTCGTTGTGTTAGTGTTATACTAATACACTGATTTTTGAATTACGATGACATGTTGGATAGATTTTCAGTTACAATCTTTCGGCTTGATGTTTTATTTCCTGGTTACCTTAACTATTCAAAGTAAACATATTTTTTATGGCAAATATAACAATACCCACATGCTCATAAGGACAATGAAGAATCACTATTTAACTTAACACAAACATTTCTGAGTGATGTTGGAAGAAAACAATTGAAGAAATGGGGCAGGTGTTCTAAACACTGTGACATCATGGCAGTCGTCATAAAATATCCAGCCTGATCTGCATAATTTCCATGGCATTCATCTTGTTCAGTAGAGGAGGAGGAGGAGATCTGAATACTGGTACTTTTTCTTGTTTAATTTACCAAATTATTTTACATCTTGCCTGAAGAAGGGGCCTGCGTTGCCTCGAAAGTTTGCATATTGTAATCTTTTTAGTTAGCCAATAAAATATGTAATTTTGCCGGACTTCTCAATACATCATAATTATTTTAGAAATTAGCCATCTTATAATGTAATATACCATTTTCCAACACATTGAATCCAAGTGAGGGTTGATTGTGACCACTGCTTATCCTATCCTGTTCAAGGCAGGAACAAAACCTGGATTGGGAGTCAGTCCATTACAGTTCAAAACACCTTCTGACATGTGCGTGGTTCTGTGACTTAACATGAAACTTGACCCGTCAGCAGCCGTGAACAGGTATGTACATTTACGATAATAATAATAATAATAATAATAATAATAATAATAATAATAATACACTTTATTTATAAGCACCTTGAATGACACTCAAGAACACTGTACATAAATACGTTAAAACAGAAACACAGAAAAAATAAAAGACAAAAATAAGACAATCAAAATTAAAAATATAAAAATAAGACTGTCAAAATTACAAAACACACTCACCACATAAAAGGTTGTTTAAAATGATGTCTTTAGATTGGTTTTAAAAGCAGCAATTAAAGAAGACTGTCTAAGATAAAGAGGCCATAATCTGAGAGCTGCAGAAATAAACTCTTGAGCACACAGTGACTTGTATTTAGTGTGGGGGACAACAAGAAAGTCAAAACTGGATGACCTTAACTTGTGACAGGATGTATAGTACTGTAACATGTGTGAAATATAATTAAGGCAATTGCCACAAAGAGCTGTTATGTTAACAAAGCAATTTTGTAACAGGACTGATATTTAACTAGCAGCCAGTGCAAGGAAGTCCGACTGCAGAATTCTGTACATGTTGTAATCTATTTAGCACTTTGTCTGAGGCATCAAAAAGTAGGGTGTTACAATAATCAAACCAAGTGGTGATAAAAGTGTCTGAGTCGCATGATCAGTGAGAGAAGGTCTAATTCATGAGATGTTCTTCAGCTGAAAGAAATCAAATCTGGTAACATTCTTACCATGAGACTCAAATGACACATTGGAATCTAAAATGACATCCAAGTATTTGACTTCTATCGAAGAAGAGATGGTACAGCCATTAATATTAATTGTGAAGTTGCCAAATGCTTTAGAAACAGCCTTAGAATTTATCAACAGCATCATATCTAAAGAAAAAATGTGCCAAGAATCTATGATAAAATTGTACTTCTTCTTTCCTTCTGTTACCATAAACCTATGTCAGAAACACGGAAGGCATATATTCTGAAACCTTGCCATTGCAGAATGAATGTATTTATTAAGTTTTAAGGCTTTTGCATTAACATCTGTAGCAGTTTTCTGTAAATACCATTTTAAACCACAAAATCTTGCACTTTTTAAAATAAAAGTACAAGAAATGTTTCTCTTAAAAACACAAATTCTCATTTTAAATTGGTGTATGAAAAACACAAATTCTCATTTTAAATTGGTGTATGAAATGATGGAGAAAAAAATTCCGCTTGAAAAATATTACATTCACTTTTTTTTAATCGAATTCTGGTTGAGGACCCAATCATCGCATTGCTGGGCATTACTCCAGAAGGAACAATATAGAAATGTCACAATGACTTAACATGCAAATCTTCGGGAAACTGCAGTGACTATGTATGGGATTAAACATCATATTGTTGGATAGGGGAAGCAGCAATGCTAACCACTATGCTACCCAGAATAAAATCTTTGTTCTTATTTATTCAGCTGTATTATACGCAGACCTGATTTGAACTCATTGGTGGTTTTTAATGCTGTAGGCACCGGATTATAATCCTGCCCAAACATCAAGGTGATCTGGCTATCATGTGGCGTTGCACACTCCAAACTCAAGTCCCCATGTGAACCATGCTCCTGCTGTTGGATTGATGGATTTCACAAAGCAGTAACAGCTCCCCTCCCTATTAGTCACCCTCAGGCTGGTGCGGCCTCACATTAGCCAGATTGACAGAAACCCTAGATGCAGCTAAATCAATACAAATGGACACGGTCAGAATTCACAATTGAGCAGATATGTGGCAGATGAAGTTAATGTAAACAAATGGGCAGATCTACGTAGAGGAAGAAGCAATAATAAATTGGGTTGGGGTGGTGATTTTGGTAATTATTATGATAATGCAATAAGACAAATGTAAGAAAAGCTACAAGCAACTATCAATAAAAACGGAGATGGAGAATTGAAAATGAAAGACAAAATTTCTCACTGTTAACTTTTTCAAGAACATTCTTACCATGGAACTGCCTTTTCATAACTAATGAATGGAAAAGGTTCAAACAACTTAACCCAGTTCAGGGACATGGAGGCGTGGAGACTATCCTGGTAGAATTTGACTTAAGTGAAGGAATAGCCCAGGAGGAGATGTCAGTCGATCGTTTAGAATCAATAATTTACCTTACACACTCATATCTTTGGGGATGGGAAAGTAAAACAGGAGTACACAGAAAAAAACAACTCTACATGAACAACTCTACATTGATTTCTTCTTGGCAGTGGGAGTAGGAGGCCAGCTTTCGAACACCACCATCATCACACACTTCTGATCAATTTCAGCCCTACTCTTCAATTGCTGAACTTTCAGTTCCAAAAACTCTGGCAGGATACATTGTCAAAAAGCAAAGAAATAATGCGTAAAATTTTTTTCTTCTAGAATTATACCAAGGCAAAGTTTGCTTTGTTGCCAAAAAGCATTGCTGTATTTCTGAAGTATATTTTTGGTCATTATATATCTATATCTCTCTCTCTCTCTCTCTCTCTCTCTCTCTCTCTCTCTCTCTCTCT
>JANRMT010062813.1:408132-453979 GCA_026402145.1 Polypterus bichir lapradei
ATATATATATATATATATATATATATATATATATATATATATATATAAATAAAATCCAACGTCTGTCTGTTTGCTTTTCACGAGACGGATTTAGAGGAATCTGTTTTTTTTCTATAATTTGCTTGAACATTCCGGTTGATTTTGCGACTTCTCTCCTCACACTAAGTATTATAGTTAGTTATTTGCACAAATCTGAGAGAGACGCTGCAGGCTGAGGGAAGGGGGGCCCTCCTAACTCACGCGCCACCCTCCGTTCGAGTCGGTCTATCTCTCGCCATGTGTTGGCGCGTACCTTGCCTCCGCTTAGTTAGTGATACCTGTTTGTTCCACAGACATTATCATCTAGAGGTTGTTAAGGAGAAACGTTTGATGGTTTTTGAAAGAAAAATCAGAGCTATGTGTGTTTTAGAGGGTAGCTGCTGATTGCCAAAGATATCACGGCCACATGCTTTTCTCTTCATGCGGAAGATGCTCTCCTGTCAGATCTGTACACGATCAGATACAGTGCCAATGTTTGACGTTGGAATGTACCTATCTTCCGCTTGGCCAGAATTACATTTTTTAAAAATTTTTTATTGATTATTAAAGTTTGTTCTGTTTCACTACTACATGAGTAGAGTTGTGGGGGACACCTAGTATAATATACAGTAATCCCTCGCTATATCGCGCTTCGACTTTCGCGGCTTCACTTTATCGCGGATTTTAAATGTAAGCATATCTAAATATATATCACTGATTTTTCGCTGGTTCGCGGATTTCTGCGGACAATGGGTCTTTTAATTTATGGTACATGCTTCCTCAGTTTGTTTGCCCAGTTGATTTTATACAAGGGACGCTATTGGCGGATGGCTTAGAAGCTACCCAATCAGAGCATGTATTACATATTAACTAAAACTCCTCAATGCTATAAGATATGCTTCCCGCGCGGTGCTTGATTGCTTGCTTGTCTCTGCCTCTATCTCACCCTCTCTGACATTCTCTGCGCCTGACGGAGGGGGTGTGAGCAGAGGTGCTGTTTGCACAGAAGCTGTTTGCCTAGTGGATACGAATGCACCTCTAAGAAATGCCACTTTATCGCGGTGCTTCCAAAAGCACACTTATTGATTTTTTGATTGTTTGCTTTAATCTCTCTCTCACTCTCTCTCTGACGTTCTCTGCACCTGACGGAGGAGATGTGAGCAGAGGGGCTGTTTGCACAGAGGCTGTTTGCTTAGAAGATAAAGATACGGACGCTTCTCTAACAAATGCCGCTTTATCGCGGTGGGGCATACTTAAAAGCACAGAAGCACGTATTGATTTTTTGATTGTTTGCTTTTCTTTGCGAGCGCTCTCTCTCTCTCTCTCTGAAATTCTCTGCTCCTGAAGAGAAGATATGTTTGCGTTCTTTTAATTGTGAGAAAGAACTGTCATCTCTGTCTTGTCATGGAGCACAGTTTAAACTTTTGACTAAAGGGTGTTATTTCATGTCTAGAGGGCTTTAATAATGTTAACAGTGTGGGAGAGTTTATAAGGGCTTAAAATATATAAAAATAACTATACAAACATATGGTTTCTACTTCGCGGATTTTCATCTATCACGGGGGGTTCTGGAACGCAACCCCCGCGATCGAGGAGGGATTACTGTATATCCAAAACATTAAGTTCACCTGCCTAAAAAGCTGTTGCTCCTTTGCTGCCTGAAGGTGTCCTGTGGTATCTGGCATCAAGATGTTAGCAGCAGATCTCCTAATTCCTATAAATTGTGAGGTGGAGCTGCTGCGGATTGGAATTATTGTTCCATCACATTCCACAAATGTTCAATTGGACTGAGATCTTTGAAGTTTGGAGGCCAAGGAAACACCTTGAACTTTTCATCATGTTCCTCAAACCATTCTTGAATAATGTGTGCAGTGCAGCAGGACACATTATCCTGCGAAACGTGATGCTTCCATTGGGAAATAAAGGATTGTACCTGGTCTGCAATGATGTTTAGAGCCTATACACACCAAAGCATCCAAAGCATTGTTCTAATGTTTTAGCGCTAGACCAGAATGCTTATAAACTGCTTGAAAAGTTATTTGCTTTTATTTTCATTGACACTATTCACACATAAACATTTTAGCACCTGAGCGGTTTATAAAACTCTAGCATGTAGCAATGTTCTAATGTTTTCTGCAAAACACTCATTCCATTGAAATCAATGGCAACACTCATACAGACTGGGAGAAACTGGGAAATGAAGAGAATCTTGATCAAGCAATAGAGTCAAACCAGCTAAACAGCGACTCACAGAGTCATTATTATAATATGCTCTGACGTAACAAACATATTAAACCACAAAAGTGCTGAATGTGATGTACAGACTCTACTTCTCTTTTAAGAGTGTTAATGCTTCATATTTGCACTGAAGAACTTTTTTGGCTTTTCATCAGTTTATGTAACCTACCTGTTGTCACTTTACTGCACTCATATAACAATAAGGGCACCTAGCGAGAATGAAGCTGCTTTTGTAAGTGGTAAGCTGTTACTTGTCATATGCACAAGTCATATGTGATGCCAAGACTGATGAGACTGACAAATATTATGTCTTCAGGCGTGGAACAACCTGTGATTCATTCATTTTGATGCAAATTAGCTTTAGCAAACATGATGGTACTGTACGTATTGACTGGCTTGCTGGTAAGGTAACTAAATGAATCCTCAGTGTGTCATATGGCCTGTACAGCAATCATGTCATCACTTGTGGCAGGTGACAATGACTACCCATTCAGACTCTTGTACCTTTCACGAGGAACACCAGAACATACTGGAGAGGTGCTATAACACTGCGCATGATCTTGAATGCTCAGTTGTGGAGTGCAGCCAGATGTTTTTAAATGCAGGTTGTGGGCTCTCACTGTGTCAGAAAAGAGGCTGCTCTAGTAGCCAATGGACATTTGTAGCATTGTGATTCTATTTGTATGAGTTTGAATAGCATCAAAGAACATTCACAAACACACATTTACAAGATCACTATGATTTCCAAAGGTAAATTACATAGAAATGTGTATACACCAGGTTCAATAAATCTGTTCGGATGTTAATGCATATTTTTTGACGCGCACATTTTTTCACAATTAAACCCATGAAATTCTATCTATCGTGTTCGGATGCAAACAACAATTTTAGCTTGAGACTTCAACACAAATTTTTAAATCTCCATCAGGTACTTCTTTTAAAAAATATATGCTTAAGGAATGTGAAGTTCAATTAGCCACAGACCATCCACATCCAAGAATTAACAAAAGCACAGGAACCTTTTCATCACTTAAGTTGAAAACTGCTGTATATGAAAGCAATTTCAGCTAAATGGCATAAGATTGTATTAAAAAAGCTTTTTTATGTATACTACGAGTATATGCAATTACTTTCTATTATGACTGTTATTTTTGAATATGACTCACTGTTAAAAATATGTATAAAAAAAAAAATAGAAAATTGAGTAGAAAATTTAAAAATGCTCTGACTTTCAAACCAGCTCACTAAGTCCAAACGACCTGCATATACTTTCTTACTTGTATTTAACTTAGTTGTCCTTTTTAAGTTCTAGCTGTTTTAACACAAAATGTTCAGTGAAACAATTTTTAAGCAACATGCAGAAACAAAAAATTGTGGCTAACATTTCCAGCCATTTCCTACTCCACTGGTCCAGGGTAGATCTGTGGAGAGTTCATGCCCAGGCTGGATCGGGTGGCAGTCCATAGCAGGGCAGATTCACGCACACACCCACACCCGCTCACACTGTATCAATGGAAAGGCTGAGACATAATTATTTTAAGTTGAATCATTTTAAAAGAGCTATGTTCAGATTCATGGATAAATGAAGACATTGTGGGATGGAGATCCGCTAATGAGTAAGCCCCTGTATTCACATCCATTTTTGTGTTTATTTCAAGTCAGCAGGCACTGAATGCTTGCATTTGCCATCCAGTCAAACCGGCAATTGGTGCCTTAATGTGACAAGTCCTGGGCACCGCAGTAAAGTCAGCATGGTATAAGCCTCGGAGTTTCTCATAGATTTGACTTCATACTTATGAAGCTGATGATGTGAGATGGATGGAGACGTGGCGAGTGACCCACTAACATGCTGCATTTGCTTCCTGCCCACTAGCAGCCCAGTGATATAATGAGGATATAATGCAGCTGACACTTGCTAATGTTTGTGCCAAAAACTGAAAGCAATGATAATGAAGGCCTCAGCGGTGTGGAACGTGAAGGGACTGGCTTAGAGGAGAACGATGAAGATGTGTCTACAGCTGAAGACACGTGGCCATGCATCACAGAGCCAGCTTTCTGGGATACACAGCTGTAGTCATTCCTGGAAGCAAATTAGCGCATTTAATCTGTGCTGTCTGCTTAAAAAATACATAAAAACGGACAACTCCTGCGGATGGGAAATAAATGGCACAATTTTCTCTTTGCATTTCTGAATTATTTAAAAATGTCCTAAATAAGCTGGAAGAAAGATGACTTCCTGAAACTGCAAATCTGTACCTCGTTGTCAGCCACTGTAAATAAAGGTGTGCCACAGAGTGCCAGTGCAACATCTATGCTACAGTGGCATTTGTTCTTAATGGACCATAGAAGCTCAAGGATGGACGTGTCAACCAGGGAAGTGCTAACACCTTAATTTCAGTTTTCACTTTATTTTTGTACAGGGCTTTTCACTGAATAGTGCTTGCACAAGTTTACAACTATCTCATAATTAAACATTTACATGTATGAGCACTGAAGTTACATTAAACATACAGTAAAACAGAGAAAATTTTAACTACTATAAAAATTGTGATAATATAATAGCATTATAACTGAGGTAAGATTGATCAGTAAAAAAAGAAGTGGAAAACAAAAATTCCAATCAACAGGAGAAAATAAACCTTGAAATTGATGTGCTCAAAGCAGGAAAAATGGGCAAGCGTAAGGGTCTAAAGTGACTTTGACAAAGGCCAAATTGTGATGGCCGGACTAATGGCCAAAGCATCTCCAAAATGACAATGTCTTCTGGGGTGTTCTTGGTATGCCAGTGGATTGTACCCACCAAAAGTGATCCAAGGATGGGCAACCTGTGAACCAGCAACAGGGTCATGGCTGCCCAAGGCTCACTAATGTACATAGGGGTGGGCAACTATTTTTTATGGGGGGACACATGAAAAAACTAGCTTGTTGAGGAGGGCTGAACACATTCTGCCAACTGTTACATTTCAGTAAACATGTTTTTTTTCACCATAATAAAATTAATATAGACCACATATTTGCAGATATTATTTGAAATGTTGAACCATTGAACATACAAGGGGGCACCCAAAAAGAATAAGAGTTTTTTTTTTAAAGCATCGTATATTTCTTTGAAAATTTCCAAAATGTAATCACCCTCAAAATACTCTCCCTGAGACACAATATACTTGTCCCACCGCTTTTTCCATTATTCAAAACCGTTCTGAAGCTCTTGTAAAGTGATCGCCTTCGGTGTCTCTGTTGTTTTCTTCTTGACCTCCTCTACATCCTGTAAATGCTCCTTTCCTTTAAGGTCCCTCTTCATTCTTGGAAATAAGAAAAAGTCGCAGGGTGCAAGGTCTGGGGAATTGAGGTGGTGGAGACCACTGTCATCCCATTTTTCACGAGAAACTGCCACACACTCAATGCTGTGTGGGTGTGTTGTCGTAATGCAGAAGCCACTTGCCTGATTCAGGTCATTTTCTCCAAACAGAATCATGTAATTGCTTGAGCACTTTACGGTAAAAACCCTTTCTGGCTCAAAGCTTCTTTTTTTAAAGCCGATCGAAGCATTGTGTCAGCTTCTGCTGCTGTTTTTCCCAAAAGGAAACAGAACTTGATGCAAACACGTTATTCTTTCAATTCTACCATCACAAAATCAATGAAGATGGTAACAGTGGTTCAAGAAAAAATTTCACTGACCTTACAGACCTTTCCCCAAGGACACTGCTTGGCCAAATGATGCAAAGGGCAGTCTAGTACACGCACCTAGAGGCAAACGTCAGAACTAACGCCCCTACAGCCTCCAGAAAAAAGTTCTTGTTATTTTTGGGTACCCCCCCCTCGTACGCACACTACTGCATGCTTTCTAACACAATCTATAATTTCCAATTGTGTAAAACAAAAAAGACAAAATATGAAATACATATTATTGCATTTATCACTGATGAAGTATTTTATTGTCTCTGCACCTTTGACAACTTAGTGGGAAGAACTGAGTCTTTAATGAGCTTCAGCTAGTGCTCTGAAGTCTGCTGTGATTCCTGATGTTCCTATTTGCAACAGAGTGATGGACATCACTGAGAGAAGATCTGTACCTGGACTTCTTGAATTTCATTACTGAGAATGTCTGTTCACATATGTACGTCGATCCAAAGAGCACAAGAATTCTCTGAACTATTATTCTCAAGTGTGGGAATTTCTCCTTTTTGAAAGAATTGTACAATGTCAGTAATGGCACTGACTTGAAGTGTTCTGCCAAAAATGTATCAGACTGCAAGTCTATAAGAGTTCCAATTGTACCTCACTGGGGACACTGTCCACATCACATGTAAAAGGAGAGGAGATGGTGAACATTTCAGTTTCCACTGCTTTAAAGTCTTCAGAACACCTGGTAAACTCACCCTGCAGTGCCTGGAAAATGGCTGCATATTTGTTAAGCTGATAGATCTATCAGCAGATAGATTCCTCCCTCTCATTGTGGGAAGGTGTGTTAATGTGTTCCTCTCTACTTGTTGAGAGAGAAGTAGCAGCTTCGTCATGAAGGCCTTGACTAGGCTGTGCATATCATATGCAAAAAGACCTTTGTCTTGCAATTTTATTTTCAGTTCATTCATAAGTGCAGTCATATCAACAGCAAATGCTAAATCTGATAACCACTTAGTGCTGCTTAGCTTAGGAATGGGGTTTCCTTTCATATGACAAAACTGAATCTCTGATTTCAGATCCTAGACCCATCTGAGGACTTTGCCCAAGCTTAGCCCCCTGACAGCTGTGTGGTGGCCCAGATCAGTGTGATCAGTCTCATGCTCCTCCAACTGTGTAACACATTCTCTGTGATTTAATGCCTTAGGCCTGATGAAATTTACAGTATTTATTACAAAATCAACCACATGATTAATTTTCAGCACTGATTAATGAATAATTCAATGTAGAAATATGACTTTTGGGGCTGGGTCAATCTCAGCCATGTTTTCCTGCATTCTTTTTAAACGTCCAACATTTTTACCTGTCAAATTAGGTGAACCATCAGTTGTCAGAACAACTAACTTTTCCCACTGCAGTCCTAGCCTTTGTATGCATGTAGTGACTTCAGCAAATAAATCCTTATCGGTTGCTGTCCTTTTCAAAGTCTTTCATTATTCCTTTCACAAAAATCAGCAGCTGTGCTGTGTTATAAACCTCACAGCTCTCACCCATAGCCAAGAAGAAGAAGCTGACAGTTTTCCACCATGTGTTTCAGCGGTAGTACCAGATTCTCCACAATTTCCTCAATTCGTCTTGTAAATGTTTGCCGTGAGAGGGACAGATGTTCAAACGCATCCTTTTGGTCCAGGTAAGAGAACTGACGCCAACTCCATAAAGCACTCTTTTACAAATTGTCCATCTGTACAGACGGACCACTGGAAATTACGCCTTGGTTTGATAACGTCACTTCCTGTTATGGGCATGGGTTGGGGAGTGAGGTGGTTGGGTTGGGTTTGGGATTGCTGATGACTAGTGATGAGCGAGCACCAAAGTGTTCGGGTGTTTGGGTGTTCGGTCCGAACACATCGCGATGTTTGGGTGCTCGCGAGTATAATGTAAGACAATGGGAGACAACCAGGCACCCCCTGCTCTGAAGAGGGAAGGGTGCTTGGTCCATTGGAAAAGGTTAGAAAGTGACAGAAACACCACCCAAGTTAATCTGAGTCGTGCAGGTCTGTCAGGTGGAAGACAACATTTAACAAGCGGAGAGGTATGTACTTGCGACAAGAACAAGTTGAGTAACTTGAGAAAAAGAGAGGACTGGGCAGTCCAAGGGGTGCCAGTCGCCGGAGAGCATCATAGACATGTTCGGTGTGTTCTCCGAAAGGCCATTTTTAATATTTTAAAAGTCCGGACATTTAGCGCTGCTCCTGGTCATTCGCATTCCGTGATTGTCCTCCTGATCAGTGACGTGCGGTGAGGTTCATGGCTGGTGAGGCACTGACTCCTTTAGAGTCTGTCAGGTTTACAAATATATGAACCTAAAACAGCAGCTTATTCACTATTTGATTGTCAGCCAGCGTGCACATTGACTACTGGTTACGTTTCATGTGTCATCAGCATTTACATTTAGAGCGACAGGAGAGAACACATTTGATCCTCACCCTTTCGTGTGCTCTAAATTTGCCGTTGCAATTCCACAATTCATACTCATTCAATACAAATGAAAGTATAGAGTCACATGGCTACTGGCATTACAGTGAGGGCAGTACTTACCTGCCCCTTGATTGGCTGTCTCCAACCCGTGAAATGTGCGGGGCGGAGACTCGAGCATGGAGCACGAGCACATGTTTTTTGGAATGAGATCTGTTAAGACCAGTTTAATATGAACCAAACCTTCATCTTTGGCAGCCATACTTCAAGTATGCGGGTGGCTGCCCCCAAACCTTTTCCTGTGTTGTCTGAATTCTTTCATAATGGTTTGCTTCTTTTAGCAATTTTGTGAGCTAATATATAGCTGTTTTTCACTGTTTCCTCCTTTGTGGCATGATGCTTTGTAAAGCTGCAAGCCAGTCAGAGTGCTCATGCTGATCCCTGTCCACCACTGAAAGTGGTACATGAGCATTAGAACTGGACAATGGAGCAATGGAAGAATATGACCTGGTATGATGAATCATGGTTTCCTTTTGATTATGTGGACAGTTGAGTGTGTGTGCTCCATTTACCTGGGGAAGAGATGACAGCAGATGCACTACGGGAAAAGGCAGTATGATGCTCTGAGCAATTTTCTGCTTGGAAACCTTGGGTCCTGGTATTCATTTGGATGTAATGTATCACTTACCTAAAGATTGTTGTAGACGACGTCCACCCCTCTTGGTAATGTTATTCCCCAATGGCAGTGGCCTCTTTAAGCTGGATAATGTGCCCTGACACACGTAAAAAAATATTCAGGAATGGTTTGACAAACATGAAAAAAGAGTACAAGGTGTTGACTTGGCTTCCAAATCCCCCAAATCTGAATCTGATTGAATATCTATGGGATGTGCTGGAAAAACAAGTTTGACCCATGGAGGCCCCATCTCACAATTTACAGGTCTGAAGGGATCTGCTGGCAACGTCTTTTTGCGAGATATCACTAGAAACCTTCAGGGGCCATGTGGACATCATGCCTCAATGGTCTAAATCTGCTTTTGATAGCATGAGGGGGACTAACACAATATTAGGCACATGGTTTTAATGTTGTTACTGATCATTGTATACATCTAGAGTATATATGGATAATACGAGGGGGGGACCCAGAAATAACAAGAATTAAAAAAAATAAATCGTGAATTTCTCAGAACATTTCCAAAATGTAATCACCCTCAAAATATTCTCCCTGAGACACAATATACTTGTTCCACCTCTTTTTCACTTGTTCAAAACTGTTCTGAAACTCTTGCAAAGTGATAGCCTTCAGTCCCTCTGTCATTTGCTTCTTGTCCTCCTAAAAACACTTTCCTTTAAGGTCCATCTCCACTCTTGGAAAAAAAGAAAAAATTGCAGGGTGCAAGGTCAGGGGAGTAGCGGGGGTTGGAAACCGTTGTCATCCTGTTTTTTGTGAGAAACTGCCACAAACTCAATGGTGTGGGTGGGAGCGTTGTCGAGATGCAGAAGTCACTCGCCTGATCGTCACAATTCGGGTCGTTTTCTCCACACTGCATCACGCAATCACTTGAGCACTTCAAGGACAGTGGTTGGCCAAATGATGCAGAGGGCAGTCTAGTACACGCACCTAGTGGCAAATGTCGGAACTAACGCCCCACCAGCCTCCAGAAGAAATTCTCGTTATTTTTGGGTCGCCCCCTCATATATACTACTGTTCAAAAGTTTTATAACACCCTAATTTTTTTCCAGTATGCAGTAGAGTGTCTCATTTATTCTGAAATTAAAAGCACAGAAAGTGACTTGTTTTCACCGACCACTGTTAAGCTGTGCTTGACGCTGATGTCCTGTGAGGCGCCTATCACGCAAGCTGCTGACTTTCACAAACTTGTCCACACATTCTGTTGTGGCTTTGTGTCAGAGTTTCCTCCTCCAGTTTCCAAGATCCTTAAGATGGTGTATGAAACTGTACTCATTGACACCTTGGCTGTCTTTGCAGTTTCTCTAAAGTAAAGGCCTAAAGTAGGTTAATAATGGTTGGTTCTGTGTTCTTTTGTTAACTGCTTTCTTCTCGCCATTATGATAGCAAAACACAGTGCAATATTGTCTAAATAATAATTCAGAGGGTGTAACAACCCAGCTTGTCCCAACTCTACTTACTATATATCTTGAAAAATCCCTTTTCATAAACCTCTGAAAGTTACATTATTTTTCAGCTTTTAGGAACCTAAACTATTTTCTTTAACCACTGGCAGTTTACATTTTACCTTTGTACCATTTGAGGCTATTCACTAGACTTGACTGCTTATTATTCAATAAAAACTAGAAAATGGCTGTTCTGATTGGTAGCGCTTGTAGTGATACATTTAATTAAGTACTGAAATGGGATAAACTGTGTACATAACAGCATTAAGACATTTGACAAACAAGATGAGGCCACTGAGTCCATAAAGCTCATTTGGTTAGCTGATTACAAAATTGTTTCAAATTCTCACCCAAATTATTTTTAAAAGTTAAGGGGGTTTACATCTTCTTGCCCACCTTGCATTTTAATTGAAGTTCCTTTTGCCTGCATGCATTTGTCTATATTAAAATGCATTTTCTGAATGTCTTCTGAGTTTTGAAGACTGTCCAAGCATTTTTGAATTGTTTTGCTGCCATCTTAGGATCTGATGCCACTCTAATTTTACTGTCATCATTGAATTTCACAGGTTTACTAATTATGGCAAAATCAATGTCATTACTATAACTTAGAAAAAGTAACAATTCCAGGACAAACCCTGCTGATGACCCCCCATGTGAAGCATTCTCCTGTTATCTGTACTCTTTCTTTAGACTACAGTTTTTTAAACTATGTGTTGCAACCCATTTTTTCTGAACTTGGGTCGCGCCGAGTCACATTAGTTCTAAATGGGAAATGGCTGGTGAATCACATTAGTTCTAAATGGGAAAGGGTTGCTAAACGCTTGTGGAATGCCTTGTGATGGGTTGCCATGGGAAACTTGAAACTTCTACACCCAAACCAAATACCTCCTCCCCTTCCCTCAGACAACAATAGGCAGCGATTCTCCAAAGGGGACATCCCCCACCCACCTGGAAGGACAATCAGCAGCACTTCTCCAAGGGGAATTCACCCCTTGGTTGATGCTCCATGGAGATTGTTGGTCATGGAGAAACAAAATAGGCAAAATTAGGTTGCAAGAGAAAACGTTTAACAACCACTGATTTTGACAATTAACCAACTTAAAATGCAGCTTTTTAAATTGCATCTGATGCCAATGGCTGCTAGTTTCAAAATTGTGTGAATTAGTTGGATAAGCTTAACCTGACTTTCAACTAGGGATAGTAAAGTGTATCCAAGCCTAACCCTAATCTAAATATCTTCCTCTACAACTTCTTTCAAATGACTCCTGCTAAACTGCTCTAGTACCTGGTATTGATTGTTTTGTAATGTATTTTACAGGACAACTAATATTTTGAAATGCTCTGAGTGTGACATAATGCATTCCATTATGCTGTTGTATAAAGATATGTGTGTGGCAATTAACTTAGTAGCTTATACTGTAAGGTAATCCAAAAAAGATTTTAAAAATCCCTCCTTTGTATCGCCTGTTGTCAGCTGGGTTACACCACCAACATAGCCAAGAAAGCATAGCAGTGTCTACACTTTATTCAGTGGTTGAAGAAAGCAAAGCTTACCTTCACCTATTCTCACCACACTCTACAGAGACACCATCGAGAGTGTTCTGACCAGCTGCATCACTGTCTGGTTTGGGAGCTGCAGTGTCTCTTACCGTAATTTACAGTGCACACTCCATTAAAGACATCTTTATAAAACGATGCATTCGTAAAGCCTATAGAATTGTGAAGGACCACCCAACCCTCCCACTGTCTCTTTGTCCCATTTCCATCTGGCAAAAGGTACTGCAGCATCTCAAATAATTCTGTCAGGTTCTGCAACAGCTTCTACCCCTTGGATGTGTGGACTCTGAAATCTGTGCTCTGCCCCCACCATGCTCAGAACTGTTCATAATAGCTTATTTATATGCAGCACATTTGCTTGTTATTGCTGTTGTTTTTAATTATTAGTTGTTATTAATGTATGTATTACTATCTATTTGAAACTATTACGGTCTATTCTGTTACCTATTATTTATTACTTATTCATTTATTTATTTATCTATGTATAGTATAGTGTAGTTCTCTACTTGTGTTGCACTTGTCCTGTGTTTTTGTATATGTTGCAACACGGTCCAGGGAAGCATTATTTCGTGCCACTGTATGCTGCTATACTGTGCTGGTATGACAATAAAGCCACTTGACCTGACATTTAAAATAATATTGCACTCAAGACATAACAGTTCTCAGATAAGCACAGGGCTTGAAGTGGTCCAGCAGTAATTGGTTGTGTACCAGCTCCTGAAGACTATTTCTGATCTGTCAGACAGGCGTTAAGAGCTTTTTCTTTACCATAGTGAGGATTCTACTATCATCGGTAGTGGAGGTCGTCATTGGCTTACCAATCCCTTTGTGATAATAGAGCTCACCAGTGCGTTCTTTCTTTTTAATGATATTTCAGACAGTTGATTTAAGTAATCCTAAGGTTTTAACAATGCATCTAATGTTTTAATTCTTGTTCTCCAGCCTCACAATGACTTCTTTGACTTTCATTGGCACAGCTCTCATGTTGAACAATGACAACTGCACAAAAGGTAGAATCAAGCTGAGGTATCTTATTTCTGCACTAATGAAGCAATGAATTTATTTATTTATCTATGTATAGTATAGTGTAGTTCTCTACTTGTGTTGCACTTGTCCTGTGTTTTTGTATATGTTGCAACACGGTCCAAGGAAGCATTATTTCGTGCCACTGTATGCTGCTATACTGTGCTGGTATGACAATAAAGCCACTTGACCTGACATTTAAAATAATATTGCACTCAAGACATAACAGTTCTCAGATAAGCACAGGGCTTGAAGTGGTCCAGCAGTAATTGGTTGTGTACCAGCACTGCACTTCCTGCTGTGATTTCCTTCCCCCACCACTGTCCAATCTAAGATGTGAATAAAAATGTCCTCAAAACTCCAAGGGGTTTCCCTGTATGTGGTTTCTGATCAAATGTTCTAATGTTCACCCTGATCGAAACTCTGAGGGGATGCCGCCAACATCCAACCTGCGGTTGATTAACACAATGGATAAAATTTGCAATGCATCATGAGGGGAGGAAAGAAGACAACAAGAGAGTATCTACACTTATTTGTTTCCACTTTGGACATTAGATTAACTTCAGATTTTTTCTACTAGACAGAACATAACATTATCAAACACAATTAATCCAGTTCAGGGGTACAGGGGACCATAATTTACTCCAACTGCATTGTGTGTAAGGCAAGAACTAATCCTGGATGAGATGCCAGTCCATCCCTAAGTTTTACATGGGGACATTCTAAAATCACCAATTACCCTAACAACACTTTGAAAGAATTAGGGAAGAAAACAGAATGTCCGAGGGGAAACCAAAACAGGTATGGAAAGAATGTGCAAACATCAAGCAGACAATGAGCGATCATGGATTCAAACCCAGGACCCTGAATCTGTGACGAAGCTGCACTAACCACTGAATCACGGTACCCTGCCCAACAGACAGTCCACACATCATATCCGTTGTATTCTTCAATAGCAATTTTCTACTTGGCATTGTAGAACTGGATGCTGCCATAATACTAAAGGCATGTGAAATATTGTGAACTAAAAGCCGAAGACAAATTGATGAGTACTAGGCAGCTAAATCAGTGTAACTAACTACATGACTTGTACATATAGATGACAACAGAACTTCTTTGTTTAAAATATGGATCCCAACAAAGCAGTTCATCAAAAGACAAAGAGTAAGTTTAATTTTGCAGCAAACAGAAATCAGCTTACTGAAGGTAAAAAAATTCAGCCATGTCACCAGAAAGACGTTGGGATCAAGAGCCACATGAGCGATCACTAGCTAGTTATAATCCATGAGCATGCCCTTCAATTTTAAAGGAGTTAAATTCAAATCAATTGCATTTCTTGGCCCATTTAATAATCACAATCAGACGCTGACTGTTTTCCATCATGTCAACCATTTATAAATTGCTTTCCAAATAATGAACTTGAATCAATAGACTTAAATGCATTCAGCCTCGCTGGTAATAGAGGGCACGATGCCCATTTTGTTTTATTTTGAAAAATTAAGCAGGGTATTTCACTTTTTTTTATTTTCCTTGAAGCTTCACATCTCAGCAGTCATTTATTTTGTTGCAGGCATATATTTTTAATTTGTTAGCGGATTGATCTCGAAAGACATTATTAGCAAGGAGGGAGGAGAAGTGAGGCAATAACAAGGACATAAATAACAGAGCTGTTAAATTTTTTACAACTGTAACTAAACAATGAGAAGGACCTGTTGGAAACTTTGATTGTTTGTATAGACCCTTGTAAAAGAAATTTAGTATTAACTCTTGAAAGACCATTGTATCATAAACATTTAAAAAATGTTATTATTTTGGCCCATTGGTAGAAGCTATTAAAGCAAAAGTGTCCTCCGTAATATTTGGGACAAGGACACAATTTTCCCTGATTTACCCCTCACCACCACAGCTTAAAATTACAAATCAAACAATTCAGGTGTGATTAAAGTGTGCACTGCAGACTTTCATTTAAGGGTATTTGCATACATTTCAGTTGCACCACATACAAATGACAATACTTCTTTACTTCTTTATACAAACCATGCAACCCCCCCAACACCCCCCCGGGGTGGCATCAACATGTTATAGACCCATCAATGGTAGGTACTTTAAAGGACTCGTATGGTTACTTTTTGCTTATCCCTTGCATGCAATGACTCTCTGAAGTTTTTGATTCACGGACATCACCACGTGCTGAGGGTCTTCTCTGGTGATGCTCTGCCAAGCCTCTAATGCAGCCATCTGCAGCTCCTGTTTGTTTCAGGGTCTTGTCCCCTCAAGTTTTCTCTTTAGCATATGGAAGACATGCTCAACTAGATTTAAATCGGGTGACTGGCCTGGCCATTCAAGAAATTTCCATTTTATAGCTTTGAAATAGTCCTGTGTTGCCTCAGCAGTATGTCTGGGATCAATATCTTGCTGTAGGATGAAGTGCAGTCCAATGAGTTTGGAGGTATTTACTGGAACCTGAGCAGATAAGATATTTCTATACATCTCAGAATTCATTATGCAGCAGTTATATCATCAATGAAGATACGCTTGAGGCAGCCCACCACCATGTTTAACAGATGAGGTGGTACCCTTTTGTCTTGGGCAGTTCCCATGTGTCCCCATATTTTGCTCTTCCCATCACTCTGATTCAGGTTCATCTTTGTCTTGTTTGTCCACAAGACCTTTTTCCAGGATTCTGCAGGCTCTTTTAAGTACTTTTTTCTCAAACTATAACCTGGCCATCCTGCTGTTGTTGGCTTCTTTTCATGAAGTCTTCTGCAGATAGTAGTCTCTGACACAACCACATCTGCCTCCTGAAGACTATTTCTGATCTGTCAGACAGACGTTAAGAGCTTTTTCTTTACCATAGTGAGGATTCTACTATCATCGGTAGTGGAGGTCGTCATTGGCTTACCAATCCCTTTGTGATAATAGAGCTCACCAGTGCGTTCTTTCTTTTTAATGATATTTCAGACAGTTGATTTAAGTAATCCTAAGGTTTTAACAATGCCTCTAATGTTTTAATTCTTGTTCTCCAGCCTCACAATGACTTCTTTGACTTTCATTGGCACAGCTCTCATGTTGAACAATGACAACTGCACAAAAGGTAGAATCAAGCCAAGGTATCTTATTTCTGCACTAATGAAGCAATGAAACCCACCTAAGGAATCACACACACCTCTGACGCCAATTGTCCCAAACACTACAGTGCTCTAATACATAGAGGGGCCATGTAGAAAAACTGTTGTCATTTCTACATGCTGTGACTGAAATACATGGAAATGCTCTTAAATGAAAGTCTGCAATTGTTTGATTTGGAATTTTATACTGTGCAGCAGAGCTATAAATCAAGGAAAATTTGCATCTTTGTCCCAAACATTATGGTGGGCACTGTACATAAGGCATTTCTATTCTTTTTTCAGTTTTCCGAGTACTCTTAAGTTTTTATTTCCGAGAAAAAAAACTGTTTTTCTATTTTTAAAGGAGATGTAATGTTTTTAAATCACAGACATTGTTTCAATGACTCCATACATATGAAATTTCAAAAACAATATATGGCGATTTCCCAATGAGATCAAATAATACCATTATCAACAGTGCCATCTGTCCATGAGAGTGATTTCCCAATAAGATGAAATAATACCATTATTAGCAGTGCAAGCTGTCCATGAGAGTTAAAAATGTGATATGAAATAAAAATGGACCAACAGATCAAAATTCAAATTGCTACAGCTAGAAACACTATGTGGTCCCTACTAAGAAAAAAAAGCTGTCTGTTCTATAAAACCAGAAACATATCATAATTTATTTTTCCTTTGTAACTTGATAAGTGGCTGCAGAAGAAAGTTAAAATTTTAAGCAGAAAAATTTTCAACAGAAGAAGCAGTAAGGTCCCTTCTACCTCACGGATGATAAATGCGATAACTGGTATGGCAGCAATTATGGCTTTCCTGTAGGCAGGCAATGTGCTTTCAATGAGGAAGCATTTTAGGTCACTTGGTCACATCTCATTGCCTTCATTACTTATATTCTTAGTTGAAGGGATTTCACACTCTGATGAACAAAAGCAACTTGTGTTGTTATACACTTTGTGTCCACATACTGTCACGCTCCTATGCCATTCTTATTATTGCTTGGAATAATTAGCCTGATAAGAGAAAGCTACAGTAGCTCCAAACCCTAAAACAATAACTAGGGTATCCTGACATCATAAAAAAAAACAAAAATATTGAGGACCTTTCCAGTCTAGCACAACTAATCCCCTACCCAGTAGCTCCTCCATGTGGCCTTTTAACCCTTCCATCCATTAGTATCTTCAGTCAGATGAGTCCACTGTCAACTTCCAGATGTTCAGGGCTGTGCTTATATATTTTCAGTTGATCAATTTAGCTTAAAACCACATAGTTTGCAGTACTATACTGTGACTAAATGATTTAAATAACCAAAGGGAAAAGCAGTAATATAATTAGGAATTTTATTTGTTCACAAAAGGAAATATAAATGAACCTTGGAGGTTACAAGTCATGTGTAACTTTCCTATTTAACATTAACTCAGCACAGATAGACTCTGATTCAAAGGAAGAATACCTGAACACTGGCTACCACAACTATGAAACCCTACCAGGGGCTACAAGCTACTCTGCTCGCTAGCCGTCCCTGTCAGGATTCACAGACGTCTCGATCCGTCCTTGGATTGCTTCCCCTCAAAGGGCTACACTTCAACACAGCTACTCCTGACAGATTTGATGCACCGAGATGACTACTTCTGAAAGGGCCGGACAATAAGGCTAATCACTACCCCTAAAAGGACGTAACCTAAATAAAGGCAGTTCATTTTATTAACATTCATCAGTCATTGCTAAATGTCCGTAAACTACAAGATAACTTCAGCAACAGCAATGCTCAAACTGTATTTTGATTAGTACTGATGTTAATTTGCAGAAAAAACAGGCATAAATGTTAGATATAAAAACAGACAACTCGAACGACTCAAATCAGGGTTACACAGCAAGCTTGGTATCGGGGTGGCTGTACTGTACCTTTAGTTGTTCCATTTAAGTTGGGTGATGGCTGGAATTGGAGGGGCGGTCTTTAAATGGCAAAATCTGACCAACTTGTCTGCTCTCAGTCCTTCAGGGATTCTGTACAATGAATCTATCTGTTTAAAGCAATCAATCAATTTGATTCTGAAAAATAATGAATTTTCATTCATTCATTTTCTCCACCCACTTATTACACTAAGGATCAAGGAGAGCTGGATTCTATATCTGCAACCACTCAAGTCACAATCTAATCCTGGATAGAATAGTACATCATTGGAGGACACACACTTAGAATTCACCAATTTAGGGTCACTGATGACCAAGATCTAAGACCTATGTGTCTTTAAAATGTTTGGTGGGAGCTGAATAACCAAGAAAAAGCTAAGTGGACATTGTGCAGGCAACACTGGCCTCAGTTCTGATCCCAGTTGGGCTATTGGACAACACTGTGCCACACACGTTAGCAATTGCTGAATCTCAAATTTGAGGATGCTACAGCAAATTAAAGAGAAGGGCATTCAAAAAGAACCTGGAGGCACCTTTTCACAGATAGCATCATTGAGAATCTGTAAGAAACCACTAGGTCGCAAAATTAAAGCAAACAACTCTTAACAACTTTTAAAAATATTTGGGTAGGAGTTTGGAGCAGCACAGTTATTAGCCAACTAAATGAGTCTGACTGACTAAACAGCCTCTTCTTATTTTCCGATTTCTCACGGTCTTCTGTGATTATCTGACCCTAAGGTATGTGACATGACTACTTTGCTCTTATTAGGTGATGCCACAGCAGATCATCTTGTTCCATATCTCCCTGTCCTCGTCATCTTGCTCTGTCACACCCATCACCTGCATGTCGTCTCTCACCACATCCATAAACCTCCTCTTAAGCCTGCAGGGTGCACAAACCAGTGTGTTTCTTTGTGCTAGTCACAAGCCCAGATAAATGGGTGTTACATCAGGAAGGGTGTCCGATGTACAATTTTGCCAGATCAATATGTGGACAACAATATGTGACAAAATTACTATTTTTACAAATGCCACATCCATACATTGAGCAAATTCAGGATTGTACTTACTGTGATTTTCTGTGTCAGTTATGTAACAAGAGTTACTGACAAGGTGGTTAATTTAAAGAGAAAGTGTAATGTAATGTTCAAATACATTTTATTCTTTTAAAAAATAGAACTGATTAGTTAATATTGAGGCAGTTAAAGCATGAAGTGGCATCAAAAGTGATTTGGAAAGACAAGAAATGTCAGGTATTTACGACAAGGGGCAGCAAACTTTATTTAAAACATCATAGACTATATTTGTATAGCTGAGATCGAGTCTGTATTGCATCCTAGAAAGCCAAACCAGGATCAATCAGAAGATTCTGCACCCTAATGGTAAATCCAATACGGTGAAGGCTGAGTGAGCAAAGCAGATTATCACATTTTAATGAGTCTTTTCACTGCCCCTATTTGATTTCATAGTCAGGCAAGCTAATTGCAAGCCAATGGAACTGATTAATTGGCATAACCTTAATGATTACGTCTCACCAATACAGCACAGAGGCTAACCCTCAAAAATCAAATGCATGTTAATTCACCAGAGAAACACCTGCTGATAATTCATCATGAAACAGAAGCTCCAGGACTCCCCTCTGAGTTGTCATTTCAAGAAAGAGAGACAAACTTTGTTTGCTAAATGAGATGAGCCTATCGAGATAAGCCATCTGCCTAGGGCAGATGGCTTTTTTTGACTCAATCACAAATGCTAAACACTGGATAATGTAAACTTTAATGAGTTTAATATTAACTCTCCTTCGAGTCATCGCTCTATCCTTATCTACAAACACGTTATGGAACTCTGGTAAAACAGAAAAAGGATTTCTCAGAATTGTCAATATTAAATATAAGCAATTTGTGAGTGATCATTATCTTTATGGAAAAAAAAATCTGCACGAGAATGCCTGATGATGTTTTGAAGAATCATAATGCATTTATAATCTATAAAAACAACATACCATTCTTTAGCCTACACAATCAATTTTAGGATTACAAATTTTAACAAGAGTGTCATGTTATACTGAAACAGGAGGTATTAATGCCTTGCGGTGTTAGGGCTCCAGTTTGATTCTAGGCCTCATTTGGGTGCAGTATGTTTTATCTTCATATTTTCTTAGGAATTTCATTCTCCTTTCCCAAGCTGAACACATGACCTAACAGTTGGCTGCAGAATCTCAAGACCCTTTATCTGCCCATAAGAAATGTCACCCAACTTGAGTCAAGGCACTTAATATATGCCACAAAATCACTGCATCATCTCTTTCAGTGTACATCTCTGACACATCTCTGGGGTTTTTACGATAGCCACGTCCTTGAATCATGGATTAATCAGACAAATCAACCTGTTTACAATAATTCATCGTAATAGATGGGTGGGACTCTGTTTGATTATTGGCTGCCAGACCCACTCTGTCACAAAGTATGAATGATGAGTTGAGCCCACCTGTACGCTTCTTTTGGAGCCAGCATTTGACTTAGCTGTTAGTTGACTGGCTGCATTATAAATGGGTTTGTTATTTTAATTTTTTTAATGTTTTCCTTCAAAGATTCTTGCACTCACTTTAGGAGTTTGTTGAGAATCTGACAGTTTTTTGATTAATTAATTAATTAATTAATTAATAATTCTGTGAATTAATTAATTAATTGTGAATTTCCCCGTGGGATTAATAAAGTATCTATCTATCTATCTATCTATTATTAAACCGTTGTCACCTCCATTTTTGTCATTCCGTCACTAGGACACCTCCCATGTTATTATGAGTGTGTCCTCATAGGTCGTGAACCATCAGTAATGACGTGACTGATTAAAAGATTGCCATTTTCAGCACTTCCTCATTCAAGTTTGAGGATTCCAAAAATCATTTTAATGTTCAAACTTGAGCAAAAACAAATCTTTCTTCTAAATACTTCTTTTGGTTTTGACTTTTGCCTGTGTAATTTTATTTTGATTTTTGTTTCTCATTTTGGTTTTGGTAACCTGCGGTAGATATTTTGCTTCAACTCATTTTCTGGCTTTGTCTATGCCTTCTCTCCTGGTTTCCTCTTTAAAAACCTTCTTTGCTAGTACGTTAGCACAACAAATTGAGACTCAGGCAGACCCTATTTCCAGTGATCTGTATCCAAACACAAGTCTACCACTGGCTGCAATACTCTTAAGAGGGTTGCTCTTCCACCTTCATGGTCATTTCAGTCTTCACTCCCACCCATTCTCTCCCTTAACTGCCCATAGACACAGTCAGTCAGTACACACCTATTTGTTTTAAATGATACAAATGAAGCTGCCACTAATTTTGCAGTCAATTACAAGAGATGAGCAGACAACCAAATAAAAAGACAGTCCAGATGAGTACCACAGGGCCAGCTATGACATAAAATCATCCATCCAATTTGCAGTCTCACTTATATTAGTACAAACTTAGAACCAACTCTCAATAAGAATCCAAATAATGGATAGATGGACAAATAAATGGATGGACTAATAAAACGTGTAACTGGTTTCACATTTCAAATCTATGGCTTATCTGCTGGAGCAGAAATTTTTTGGCTGGATGGCCTTCATGACACCTACTTTTATGATGTGCAATGAGGACAGCGACCTTATTCTAAGCCCAGAAAATGGCTGTTAAACCAGTGATGACAATCTTCTTGTATAATACGCTACTGTAGCTGTTCGTTTGTCTGTCCAGGATTTTAAATCACCTGTAGCTCGCCAACCGTTTGACCTATTGACCTGAAATTTGGTACATATGTACTACGTGAAGTCTACTATCCGCTTTTGGGGTGATGATTGACCTCCAAGGTTATTCCTCTTTTTATTTTTATTTTATTTTATTGTAGAATCAACTCTCGGCAGTGGCCAGCAGCGTTCTCATCCCTACAACCTTCACTATCACTTCCCCTGCCTCTTCATATCTTAAATCGTTCTTGAGGTAGATTGAAGACTTAAGTGCCAGCTTAAGTGATGTGCCAGCCTTAGTGAAAAATTAAAGAAAATGTACTAAGTAATTGCAACACAAACACTGACTTAATCAGTTTTAACGTGAAAAGATGCAGACAAAAGAAGTGAAGCAGCAGCCCGCTAGGGTGGAGAAAAGAAGAGCTGCTCAGGAAGCAGCAAGCACATCAACCTCTGAGCAAACAAATGCTAAACGTACAAAGAAAGAGTATGAAAAATAGGAATGCTCAAGTCAAGTGTATTCACTGCACGTTATTGTGCAGTGTGCCGTTACTGGTTAGTACAAGAATAAGTAGGCGCTGGCATGAGCAATTTTTTATTTTTTTTGCCCTGACAGTTAACAGAGACTGACGGTTAATCGAGTAACAGATAATCGAGGTGTTACTGTAGCTGTTTGAAATCTCCAGTTATACCTGTATATGATCTTCTGGACAGTGAAATGAAAGATTTCCAATGGTTTGGAGATCTTTTAAAATCCTTTCGAAACTCATAGCCATCTATAACCATCTTTCTGAATCCCTCAGAGAACTTTTTTTAATTGTACTTTGTGTTTGATCATGGCTTGGCTATAGCACATGACATGCCGCAAAAAACACATAAAGCTAAATGTTGATTGGTATTGCGAGCTTCCAATGTACAATATGCACACAGGAAGATAATAGCACTGCCTTTAAAAAAAAAGTGTAAGGCACTGCCTTGATATACAGTCTAACCAGTTTATTTCAGATTTACAGTATTATCTTGTGTACACAGTACAATCACATTCCTGTTGCAGTGACCATCTGTGTGGATAGAGGAGAAAGGAAGACAATCTAGATTGAGGAAATAAAAAAAAAACAGGTTACAATAAAGAAGAAAAAAGGAATAGTGCCATTAAGTAAGGTTACAGTAAGAAAAGAAAGAAGCAAAAACTATTTATATCTCCATTGGGCCCTTAAGCAGGGCCCTTAACCTGCAATTGCTCCAGGGATGCTCTACAAACAGCTGACCCTGCGCTTCTCACTCCTTCTGTGTATTTCTCAAGAGAGTAAAATGGGGCTGTGAAAAATGACAAATTCTTAATTCAAGAAACTGTATATGGCAAATGAAGTGAATTATTATATTACATCCCAGACTGATAATTTTCTATTTTAACAGTCAAGGAGAACACCCTGACTACTGCTGTAGTGTTTTGTTCATCCTTAAAGCATGCTGGCTTGTTAACGTGACTTACGCACTTTTGCTCATTTCAGTCCCATTTGTTTCTTGTTGATGTTTCCAACTCCACCCAGTCTGCTCTGGTTCTCATTTCTAACTCTTTTGTCTCTTTGCATACATTAGAGAGCTGCATGGGGCCCTCTTCTGTGAACGTCATTAGTTGTGCGAAGCCCAGTGAGCTAAGCCCTTAGTTTCTTTCAGTACTTTTAATTTGGATAAACTGAAGTTCACTGGCTGTCAACCTTCATACTGGTTAGTGCCAAAAAATAAATGCTGAGGCAACCACTTAAAGGGTCCCTTTGAAGCTTTGAGAGCCTCTTGTTTGGGCCCACTTCAAACACTCGGAGCACTCAGAGTTTGTGAGCATCACAGCACCTCTTCCCATTCAAACTTTATATATGATGCTCTAATCAGGCTGCCTTCCCTCACCTACTGTGCACCCCTGTGAATCAAACACCGTATATACTCACGTTTAAGTTCTTCCGCGTATAAGTCAGGGCTTGATTTCACCATATAATTTCGGTATTTTATAATGTCGGACGTATAAGTCGAATGCGGAAAATTCACACTATTGATTCAAGAGATTACGATATGCAAACGCCCACCTAAGAGAGTAACCATGGAGCACACTGCCTTTTTTTTCTATGTATTGTACCCATGTGACCACACGGTAATACCCGAACTATTCCAAAATGACATTTGCACTGTTTTGTGTTTTTTGTACAGCATATCACACCCTCATACACCTTTATCGTAAAAGCATTCCATATCTACGATGGAGCGTTCGATCAGAAGAAAACATGAAGCTGGTTTTAAACTAAAAGTCATTGAAGTGGTGAAAGAAATTGGTGACTGCGCTGCTGCAACAAAATTTGATGTGTCTGAGAAACTGGTGTGAGATTAGTGGAGGCAAGAAGTTGTAAAAAAAATTAAGTGTTGTATTTTTGAACGGGCGTATAAGTCGGGGTCTGATTTTATGATTGATTAAACCCAACTTATGCGCAAGTATATACAGTAAGCACACTTCTCCTGTTTCGAATACGAGTATCTGACAGCTTTCTTCTGAGATATGTAAGATTAAAAATAACAAACAAAAAAAGTGATGGCCACAGTTTGGCACTTTGAGGACATTTCTGTAACTACTTGGAGCCATGTGTCCAGTCAATCAGAGACCTTTGGCTCAGCCCTACTGGTTATTTGAAATTATTTAGGTTATCATCTCCTCCACTATGTTCTTTGATTTACAATTTTGGTTTCACATCTTGAGCATTGTCTTCCAAGTACTGATCTTTGCCTGTTAATTAAACCATCATCTGTCTTCTGATTCCACTCTTATTTAAATATTGCTGTCACCCAGCAGGGTCAGTACAATGGCCACTAGTGACCCTGCAGAGGACTGAGAAATCTGAGAATGTTAGGTTACTTTACCTTTATAAAATGAATGTCACCCAAAGGCTCTTTGGAGGTACAGAGCTATACTAATTGTTTAAATAACCTTTTATAATCGCAGCTCTAAAGTGTAAAATGACATGCTCTGGGCACGTGGAGCAAGCCTGAATAAGAGGACCAAATGGCCAGACTTATGACTTAAGGCTCAAAATCTTAGTCATTAGTCACTCCCTAATATTGGTTAATAATTTTCATCAGGTCCCACCATGACACTTTCAAACTGTAGCGCCTCAAGATTACTTGGTTGTAGTGTTTTTACTAAATGTAGCATCTGTTTTTCTCTAGGGGGCGTTAGCTCCCTGGTTGGAATAATTTCTTTCATAATTGCGGAATCCTAAGTAACCTGAAACTCTATAGATATAATATTAAAAGGCGATACCCCTTCCATAGTGATACGGCAGTAAGAAATCACATAAGAGAAAATAACTTAGCTTTCATTAATGATGATTTACGCGGCATAACAGACGAGGAAGCCATAGCAAGACTGTTACCAAAGTGAGATCTCGATGTATACAGTGTAAGTAAATGGGCACTAGCTGTCACTGTTGCCCACCTTTTTCCAAACAGACAGTACACAGGACATGGGGTAAAATCACCAAGAAGTATTTTAATTTCTTTAACCTCCTTGTAATGTGCCTTCAAAGCACCACAGCCACATCAAACAGGCAATATAATACTAAATAAACACAATACAATTCTCCTCTCCACTATACCTCCCAGCAAGCTCCGTCACACTCCTCCCAACTCCAGCTCACTTGCTGGGTCTCCACCAGTCCTTTATATAGTTCTTGACCCAGAAGTGCTCCTACTCTTCCTCCAACGTGACTTGCCAGCACATCTGGGTCAGAGGGAGAATCCCAAGTCTTTATTCAGCCCCAGGTCCTTTCATAGCTCCCCCTGGCGGCACCCACAGTACCCAACAGGGCTGAGAAACCGGACCTCAAGTCCCAGGATGCGCTGCGGGAATCCAGGGCACCGCTGCACTCCAGGGGAGCTGCCATCTGGCATTTTGGGGGAGGCAGTGTCCTGAAAAAGCTACCTTTCCCCATCCTTCCACTTCAGGGGTGTTCCGGCCGGGTTGAGCTGCCGTTCGTCCATCACAACAGTCTGCTATTTTCGTCACTGCGCTGGAAGGATTTTCAGGATCGGATGATGTTATCTCCCGGGCAATGTTCCAAGGCTTTACACTCTTTCTCCTGTGCAGGCCCTTACTTAGGTAAATCATGCCATTCCAAACAAGGCAAAGAGAGGATCCTATATCATGCTGACTCTGTCACACAGAAATAGTACAATGCCCGTTTTCATAGTTGTCCCTTTCTTGTCTTCTAATGCTTGCCTAGCAGTTCTAAATGCTGAGCCCCTATGTGCCAAATCTGGCCTGTACATGTGAGTGGATTTATAAAATATTTTTTGTACAGAGCACAGTGACATATTAAACTTATGTACTTATTACAGCATCCCACTTAGTCACTTTTCAACTCGATTTTTCCATAGATGTTTCACTCAAAATTGAAAGCAGCTTATGCAAAAATGGGGTAATTTACAGATGTTAAAGACAAATCCAGTGAATTCTATTTCCCATGAGAAAGTGGGTGTGAAAAAAATAAGAAAGCTATGGGTTACTGGTCCTTGTAAAACATATGTAAAGCAAATTTGAAAAAAACTTTGAAAAAAAATTGTGTAAATTAGTATAAAAATGTTTTGAGAATCAGTTGCCTGTTTTCCACATTTCACTGCTACTTCAGGCTTGCTATTGCCCCCCAGATGCACTCAGAGATCATATATACTCACTTAATCTAAAGCAAGTTTCCAAAGGCAGAGCCCAGCTCTTTGTAAGTTGTCCACTCACCCATATACCTACACTGACTAAAATTTAGCAAAAAAGGGTGTCAGGACAAACGCCACAGAAGCCTATGAAGAACTTGCATACCTCCTCACAGAGAGTGCCCAGTGGTGTGCTTTAAACCCAGGACACAGAATCATGAGGCATGAACGCTAACCACAGTGCCACCATGCCACCCCTTTACTTAGCAGTACAAGTTAAAACTTGGTTCCAAATAAGGATATAAATCATAGAAAACTGCTTTAAAAAGTGCGCTAATAGCCAGTGTGACATTTTAGACTCTACAGATTCAAATAGTCCTTCTCCAGCCCAATTAGGAAAAGTCGGATTTTTACTCATTCTTGTTTCCTTACTCTATCCTATGGCACTCACAGTTATGTAACTGGGGCTATTTATAGTCACTGACATGACTATGAGCTAAAATATAAAAATACACTTTTACGAATTGCACAACACATCCTTTTTATTTTCCTTTAAATTAAGGCTGATTGTATTGTAGATTTTATATTTATAAAAAGACATGTACTATTCTGAATGGCCACTAAATCAGCTTTATTAAATGATGCTGCTTTTTGTCTTTGAAGCCTACTCTCTAACTACTAAATTCAGAAAAATCTGAGGCTCATTCAGCCTTAGGGCATCCACTCTTTGTGAAGCTTCTTAGATGTCCTCTTTGAAATATGAATTTAAGACCCCATTGTTCTATTCAGTAGTTTATTAAATAAAGTCATTTATAAAAACACAAGAAAGGTGATAATAAGAAGAGACTACGTCACCTTTGCTGTTAACATGTCTACAGTAATTTAGCTGTGGTCTTTACAAGCTCAAATGTGTTGTCATGTGTATAATATATATTGTAGAATAAAGAAAGTCTCCTCAGAATGCTGACAGTGATACAACACTAAGAAAGGGATACACACTCACATAAAAATACAACAATAAATAAATAAAAAGCATACATAAAGTGAAACATGAAATATATATATATAAATATATACTGTATGTGCAATCGGCACCATACATATTTACTCCTTATTTAGAGTAGTCCAGAAAAATTGTGAAATTATTTTATGTTTACTGGATTAGTGTGTCTATAGAAAACAGCACATTTTATTTTAGAGTTTCAAACATTACTTTTGCAAAAAGTAAAGCAATACAATAAAATAATTAAATGACCTTAAAGAATGAAACTAACAAAGTACTAGACCACTTTCTAATTAAAAAATGTGAGATCTTTGTAGGTATATAGAACAGTGCTTGATTAAGCAAACAGAACTGTAAGAGAAACAGCTGTCTAGAATGAATACAACTGGACAAGGGACAGTCATACTAAAAAGGGGAGGTTGTGGTAGATGTGGCAGTTTAAACTCCAAACCTTACACCACAGCAGAAGAAAGCATAGCAATAAGACACAGGGAAAAGACATCCTGAACCATCCAAATATCTCTCTACAAGAATACAGCTGCAGACAGATGTTGCCAGATGTGCTGTACAAGCTCTTCTGCAGAAGCACGAAGGGCGAGGGCGATATCCACAAACGTGGTGGTTGGCCACGGAAACTCTGTGAAGCAGATGAAATGATGTCCAACACCACTATCAGCTGGCAGAAACCACTAGGACCCTGGTTCATCCACCTACAGTCTGGAGACATTTTATGAGAAGTGGTCTTCTTGGGGGAATTTGCAATCAAAAAATCCACTCCTCTACGGTGAAAATAAAGGTAACAAATCACTTACACAAGAATACACAACAATGGGGATGAAGGAAAATGGCAGCAGTTGCTCAGGACTGATGAGTCAAAGTTTCAATGTGTTTGCTTTAAACAAAAAAGCAGTTTTTCCACTAAAGAGATGAAGAACAATGATGGAGGATTCCTACAGATCTGGGCCTGAATTGCTGCAAAGGGAATTGGTGATCTGAGCAAAATTCACGGCCCCCTGGCTACTTAGAATTGCAGACAGATTCTTATCCATTTGGGAGGCATCTTATCGATCCCAACTTCATTCAGCAGCATGATCATGACACCAAACACACAGTCAAAATCATAAAAAAAATCCTGTCTGTAACAAAAGGAGAAATCTTGCTAATGGCAGTATGGCCCACCACAGATCCCTAATTATATCATCATCAAGCCAGTCTGGGATTGCAGAGACAGAAACAAGTAAGAAAGCCAAAGTCTTTTTGGAACTTGGCGATTTCACCAAGAGGCCTGGAACAACCAACAACTTGAAGACCTTGAGAAACTATGAGGAACGTATAAAAGTTTTCACACTTTTTTTTAAATCTATTTATTAAGAATTTCAAAAGCAAATTACATCACTTTTCTACATAGTCACCTTCCTTTGCAATTCAATTTTCCCAGCGTTGTAACTTTTTAATGCCCAATTACTACTCCCACCTTCACCGTTTCCAACGAAAATATAAAAGTGCAGTACTTTTTGAACGTCCCTCATACATGGCAGAGGACCCGAGAGAACTGCTTCTGTTTTTGAGGCAAAAGATGGTCACACTAAATATTGATTTGATTGAGATTTTCTCCATTTACTACACTTTACAGGAAGGTTTAATAAAAACTATTTAAAGTATTATTTTTGAAAACATTTCTGCTTTGCAACATTTTTTACAAGTGTCTAAGACTTTCTTTTGCACAGTACCATATGGACAGTGTGTATATATATATATACTAATAAAAGGCAAAGCCCTCACTGACTCACTCACTGACTCACTGACTCATCACTAATTCTCCAACTTCCCGTGTGGGTGGAAGGCTGAAATTTGGCAGGCTCATTCCTTACAGCTTACTTACAAAAGTTGGGCAAGTTTCATTTCGAAATTCTATGCCTAATGGTCATAACTGGAACCTATTTTTCTCCATATAATGTGACGGAGTTGAGCTTGATGGCCGTGGGGGGGCGGAGTTTCGTGTGACATCATCACGCCTCCCACGTAATCACGTGAACTGACTGTCAACGCAGTATGTAGAAAACAAGGAAGAGCTCCAAAAAGCGCTGAAGAAAACATGCATTATACAATTGAGAAGGCAGCGCAACAATAAGAAGCGAGCGAATCACACATACAACCATATTCATGAGTGCAGCTACTTCAGAAACAAAGCACGGTGTAAACCTAAAGCTTAAATTAAGTTCATAGACAGGCTGCCGCTGGCGTTTGTCATGCTCACGGCTAATGCGGGATACAAGTTTAATGAGAGGACGCAGGATATAAACGAGAGTTTTGATCACTTTGTAACTAAGTTAAAATTACTGGTGAAGGGCTGTGCTTATGCAAATTCCGAGAGGCTGTCTTTGTGCGGGGGATTGACAGTTAAGGCGGGTGGGAGAGTCACGTCATCATCTCCCCTCCCATTCAACTCATTTCGCTGTGAGCTGAGCTCCGCAGCTAACGCAGTCTTGCGGAACCAACTTTGTGACGCTGCCACCAAATACTCACAGAAAAATCCACAAGTTAATACACACGCTGTCTCTACAGTTTCTCCACACTCTAAATCCTCCAGGCACTACTTACAAAAGGTTACATTGACAATCGTGTTACATTATTTTTAAAATGTTTCCTTTTCTTAGCACAAGCACAGCTGAGAAGCTTCGATGCATGTGCTCCATAACACGTTAAAAAATAACGCATTTAATCACACTTTCCATTCCAAGCAAAGGGGAACTTCTGTCAATGCATGATTTCCAGGTACACCGATTACATTGATGTACACATCAGAGCTACAAAAATGTAACAGTCGGAAGAAAGCGCGTTGCTACGACTGATTGGAGGAAAATTTCATTTCAAAAGACTACCCGACGGAAGCCTTGATAAAAGCGTGGTTTTGTGCACATATATATATATTTATATATATGTGGATGTATATGTATATATACTGTATATATGTGTGTATATGTATATATATATGTTTATGTGTGTGTATATATATATATATATATATATATATTGTCACACATGCGCGAGTAGGAGGCCGCGGACGGACCTGAAACAGCTTCGAAAGACTTTCGCCGGCAGGGAATGGCGGGGTACTAACCTTTCTGCTCTCTCTTTCAGGAAAAAAGACGCTCCGCCATCATAACCTGCCCGCAGTACGTCCACTTCCGCCCTTCCTACGCCATCTTCCCTGACGTCAGCAATCCCGTCATCCCTCACGCTTCCTTCCCAGCATTCCTCCTCTTCCGGCTCCTCCTCTATAAAATGGCCGCCGACGCCTTTGAAGGGCGTTGCTCATATGAACATTTATGTTTATATATTTTGACCTGTTTGTAAAGAAAAATTTCTTTTTTGTACAGTATACGGGGCCGAAAACCCCAACCCTTTATGCTGTGTGTTCTCTTCTTTTTACAGTGGCGTAGTCGGCAGGATACTGCTCCGAAGAAAGAAAATGACTGAAAGACAGGACCTCAACACCGTGCTGCAGGGGATGAATGCGCAGATCCAGTCCCTGCAGCAAGCACAGGCCGCTACCAACCGGGAATTGGAGGCCGCGAAGGCGAAGCTCGCGGAAGCCGAGAGGGTAAGGGCCGACCCACCTCGTCCAAAACCTCCACCCCTTGTCCCGATGACGGAGGCGGACAACGTCGAGTCTTATCTCGGGATCTTTGAAAGGACGGTCACCCGGAACGAGTGGCAGCGGTCTGAGTGGGCGTCCATTCTGGCGCCCTACCTGAAGGGGCCCGCGCAGCGAGCCTATTATGACCTCCCCGAGGAGGAGGCCGCGGACTACAAGCTCCTAAAACAGGAGATCCTGGCACACTACGGCATTACGCCGAGCCAGCAGGCGAGTGAGTGGCGGAGCTGGCAGTTTGACCCTGAGAGGCCGGCCCGAGCACAGGCCTTTGACTTCTGGGTAAAGATGGGGCGGTGGCTACGGCCCGAGGGTCCCCAAGCCCGGAAGGTCGTGGAGCAGGTGGCCTGTGAGGACCTGGTTAATGCACTGCCCAGCTCCCTCGCCCAGCAGGTTCGGCGCCACCCATATTCGGACATGCCAGGACTCCTGGAAGTCCTGGAGCGTCAGCTCGCGGTTTTCCGAGCCGGGGGGACAGAAAGGCAAGCTCGTGGGAACCGACAGGGACGGGCGGCCACCCCCGAGCCCTCTCGACGCGCTGCAGAAGCGCCTGCTAAACCCAGAGAAAAGCCGGCCTCCCCGCGCTGTTACAAGTGCAGAGAGACCAGCCACCTACTACCGACCTGCCCTCTGAACACCCCCATGGAGCCGATGGACTGCACCTGGGCCTCTGCGGAAAGGTACTGTACTCCGCCGCATCCCTTGGCGAGTCCAAACACGGGAGTGGTGTTGGTAAACGGGCACTCAGTGGTGGCTCTCTTTGACTCCGGCAGCAACATAACTATTGTCGCTCGCCGTTATGTGTTACCGCGACAGTGGCTAAGCAAACATTTACAAGTCACTTGTGTACATGGAGAGACCAGGTCTTACCGTTCCGCAGAGTGTTACCTTTCCTGGAAGGGGGAATTGTCCAAATTGTTGGTTGCGGTGTTGCCAGAACCCCCCTATCCAGTAATCTTGGGACAAGACTGGTCACATAGAAAATGCGGTAAGACACACACCGCTCCCGGGGCCTCACTGGGTCTGGTTATGGAGGGGCAAGGCACCCTTCCCGCGGTCTCCACGCCATGCTCTGAAGCAGGCCATAATGGCGCAGGCACAATGGGGGAAGTTTCTCAGGCGACGGACTCTGACCCGGAACCTCCCGCCGGCGAAGGGACGAGCCAGGGAACACTTCCACCCAACCTCTCACAAGATCCCCTGAACAATCTGGACCACCAATTTCGCTCCACGCCTGCCTCGTTTAAAAGAAAGCAGTGGAATGACGATTCCCTGTGGTTTGCCCGGAATGCAATTGTTCTTCCAGGCAGTTCACAAGCTGACGGTTCCATGCCACGCGAGCCCTTCTTTGTACTGGAGAATAATCTGTTGTATCGGGTGGCAACTCACGAGGGCGAGGTGCGGAAGTTGTTGCTAGTGCCGCGTACCTCCCGGCGGGAGGTATGCGAACTAGCTCACGCTCACCTCCTAGGCGCCCACCTCGGGGCCGAGAAAACATTGGAGAGAATCAAGCTCCGTTTTTACTGGCCCGGGATCAACGAAGAGGTCCGGCGCTTCTGTCAATCCTGTCCGGACTGTCAGATTCGCCAGATTCCTAGGAGGGACCGCGCTCCTCTCGTCCCAATACCCCTAATAGACATTCCCTTTGACCGAATAGGGGTCGACTTAGTAGGGCCCCTGGAACCCTCGAACCGTGGCCACAAGTATATATTGGTCATGGTTGACTATGCAACCCGGTACCCAGAGGCGGTTCCCCTGCGCTCCGCTAACACCAAAAATATCGCACGGGAACTGGTCAACCTCTTTTCAAGAGTGGGTATCCCTAAAGAAGTCCTCACGGACCAGGGTACTCCCTTCACTTCAGACACGTTCAGGGAGGTTGCCAAATTACTGAGAATAAAGCACCTGAAGACGTCTGTCTACCACCCCCAAACGGACGGTCTGGTAGAACACTTTAATCAGACGCTTAAACAGATGCTGCACAAGGTAGTCAGCGCTGATGGCAGGAACTGGGACCAGCTCCTGCCGCTGGTGCTTTTTGCCTATCTGGAGGTGCCCCAGGCCTCTACGGGCTTCTCCCCTTTTGAATTGTTATACGGGCGACAACCCCGGGGAATTTTAGACATTCTAAAAGAAGGCTGGGAGGCTGAGGCCCTTCCCTCCTCCAATATATTGGAGTATGTAGTGCAACTGCGCGACAGGCTCGCTAAAATCAGGCCACTTCTAAAAGACCACATGACTCGTGCGCAGGCAGCGCAGGCCCGGTGTTACAACCGCAACTCTGTCCTCCGGGAGTTCCGCCCGGGGGATCGAGTGATGGTGCTCGTTCCCACCTCCCATTCCAAGTTGGTAGCTCACTGGCAGGGGCCATACGAGGTTAAGGAAAGAAAGGGGCTCGTCGACTATTTAGTTAAGCAACCTAATCGTCGACCGAGCGAGAGGATCTACCATATTAATTTATTGAAACCTTGGAAGGACAGGGAGGAGTCTCCCGACACTCGCAGATCCCTCTCCCTATTCGCTAGCACGGCTGCCCTTAACCTCGGCGACGAGCTGACGCCCGTGCAGCGGCAAGAGATAACCCAAGCTATCCACGCCATTCCCGAAGTGGTGAGCAAGTCGCCAGGCCGGACCTCGCTGATTGCACACGACATAGTCATGGACCCCGGAGTAGTCGTCCAGGAGAGGCCCTATAGACTCCCGGAGGCAAAATGCGCCGAAGTGGAACTGGAGGTACAACGAATGTTGGACTTGGACATTATCCAGGAAAGCCACAGTCCTTGGTCCAGCCCAATTGTCCTTGTTCCCAAGCCGGACGGCTCCTGGAGATTCTGCAATGACTTTAGACGTCTAAACCAGGTCTCGAAGTTCGATGCCTACCCGATGCCCCGCATTGACGACCTGCTCGAGCGGCTGGGTGCGGCTCGATACTTGACTACTCTTGATATGACGAAAGGGTATTGGCAAATTCCCTTAACGGCATCTGCAAAAGAAAAAAACACCTTTAGCACCCCTAGTGGACACTGGCAATACAAGGTCCTCCCATTTGGGCTGCACGGGGCCCCTGCGACCTTTCAACGTCTGGTGGATAGAGTGCTGAAGCCCCACCAGTCCTATAGTGCCACCTACCTGGATGACGTCGTCATCTATTCCAGCACCTGGGAGGAACATCTATTGCAGCTCTCTGCTGTCCTCGCGACAACCCCCGTAAGTGCTTTTTTGGTCTAAAGGAGGCCAAATATTTGGGTTACCTAGTGGGACGAGGACAGGTGAGACCCCAATGTTCCAAAGTTAAAGACATCCTGGAATGGCCCCATCCGAATACCAAGAGACAGGTGCAGGCTTTCTTGGGGCTGGCGGGGTACTACCGCCGGTTCGTACCCCGCTTCTCCGAGAGGGCAGTACGCTTGACTAGCTTAACAAAGAAGGGGGCTCCCCTACATGTGGTATGGAACGACAAGGCGGAACACGCATTTAAAGACCTGAAAGAAGCCCTAACCTCGGCACCTGTATTACGGACCCCTGATTTTGGGTTACCTTTTATCCTACAGACCGACGCTTTGGACACAGGCCTGGGCGCCGTGTTGAGCCAAAGCATCGATGGTGTCGAACACCCCGTGATGTACCTAAGCCGGAAACTGCTGGACCGAGAGGCCAGGTACGCGGCGGTGGAGAGGGAAGCCCTGGCCATTAAGTGGGCCGTGACTTATCTCCGGTACTACCTGTTGGGTCGTGAATTCACTCTGGTGACTGATCACGCTGCGCTTCAGTGGATGTCCCTCCACAAAGAGTCGAATCCGCGGGTCACCAGGTGGTTCCTGGACTTGCAGCCCTATAAGTTCACGGTCACTTACCGCCGCCGCGGCCTTCAGGCCAACGCGATGCCCTCTCTCGCATCCACGACCTCTCGGTTAGGTCCGCCCGACCGGACAGTCTTGGGCTGATGGGGGTGTCGTGTCAAGCATGCGCGAGTAGGAGGCCGCGGACGGACCTGAAACCGCTTCGAAAGACGTTCGCCGGCAGGGAATGGCGGGGTACTAACCTGAGAACGGTGGACAGAAAAGACCCCCAGAGGCACTTCCTAACGCAACAAGGACAAAGTGCTCCAAGAGAGCACCTCCTACAGGGTCGGAGAGAATTTTTCATGATGGCATCCAATTTTTCAACTATGCTCTTTTCCACAACAACTTCTAGTGTGTCCAGAATTTGCCCTGTGATGGAACAGGCATTCCTGATAATTTCATTCAGGTGTTGTGCTTCTTTTGAGCTCAGGTTGCTCCCCAGAAGATCACAGCTTAGAACACCACACTGGCTACTATGGAATGGTAGAACGTTTCCAGCAGCAGGCCAAATACATCAAAAGACCTCAGTCTCCTCAGAAAGTAAAATTTGATTTGACCCTTCTTGTCCAGCGCCACAGTGATGTCAGACCAATCCAGTTTGCTTTATATGCAAACCCCCCCAAGTACTTGTAGCTCGGACCACATCCACGCCCTCCCCTGAATAGTGACTGGTCTCAGAGGCTTTTAAATACTAATATATGCACACAAGGGCTTGTGAATTATAAGCTATTATGCCTGGCTGTTCATTAACCTTATAACTTGTGGACAGAAACTCTCTCTAGACCTGATGGTGCAAGTTTGAATGGTCCTGTCCAAAAAAGAAAACTGAGAATGGTAACTAAGCAGGGTGGTCTTTAATAATCCTGTTTGCCTTTACCAGTGTGTTTCATAATGTCCTGAAAATAAGAGAGCTGTGTCCTGGGCATATAATGTGTCAGCTTCATCACCCAGTACAATGCTTAACAGTCTTGAGCCAAGTGGGTGCAGTCATTGAGGATGGACCTGTACAGGTGAGTGAGAACAGATGTAGAAATCCTTGCTTTTCTCAGTTGCCTGTGAAATTAAAGGTGAGCTTTCTTGATTAGAGACAAAATGTGATGTGCACACTTCTGTTCTTCAGTGATGGACACCCCAAGAAATTTGCATCCTGCTCACCCTGTCGACATCATCACCTGCAAAGCAAATACAATTTGATTTCTTATTTTATCTATGGCTATTCGGTCATCCATTTTTAAGATTGTTTATTTATTGCAGGATCAAGGGGTGCCAAAGTCTAAACCAGCAGGATGAGACTCAACCCAGGATGTAACACCTGGACATTTCAAGCCACTATATTTGCACTGCTTAGATCCTGGCCTGACTACAGTGGAGTCTGCATGTTCTAGCAACATTCACATGATCATCCTTCGTGGATTATGAAATCTGAAGAAATGTTGTGTTTTGGTTTTGTGTGCACTAAGAGTGTGCCATGCAATCTCCCCAGGCTTGGTTACTTCCTTGAACTCATTCTGGGCTATGACTTTCCACAATGTCCCACAAATCTTTCTAAAAAAGGATTTAGAAAACATTCATCCTATTTCAAAAATCAATTTAACTCATTTTAAGGTCTTTTGAGATATTTGTCAAGAACTAAATAAATAATTAAATGAGCATTTCTGCTTTACAAAAACTGAACCACATCTCAATTCAGGGCAAGGGTGTATTTTGTTTGCACCTTCTGTCTCTGTGTGTGCTTCATCTAAGGTCACTCCAAAAGTATCATTCTAACTTTATTGACACACCTCATTTGCTATGAAGTGAGTGAATGTGTGCGATCAGTGGATACTACCTACTGCCAGCTTCCTCATGAATATACAACCAAACCACAACAGTAATCTGCAGTGCTCCCATAAGTAAATTAGAAAGCCAAAAGCTCCTCAAATAATTTAATTATTCTCCAAGGACAGACGTAAAATCATGAAATAATAATGAATATTTGCCTTTTCACCATGTATAACAGTATCTTTACACAAATGACTTAAATCAAAGTTCAGCTGCAGCTACTCCTCCAGGGAGCTGAATCAAAAATACGATGATGAGTGAACAACAAACTATTAACTTATTTCTAGTATTATTTATTGTATAGTTGAAGGAAACAAATTAAATGAAGAAGTAAGAGGTAGGGAGATGTGAGGAAGTAGGGTCCATTTCAGGGCTGGTGTCACCTCTTATTAAACTTTGGTTCTACTCATAGTGCCCCTAAAATTGCATTATGACAGTTCAGTAATTGAGTGAATCAATGAATATTCTCCAAGAATGAAGGTAATGTTATTAAATTACACACAAGGGGCAACACCATTGCATACAAATCCCCATTTTATTTGAAGAAATATATACAGTGAATTGAAGAATCATTCTTGTGCTGTCCCCAAATTCAAATAATGCCAAAATGATTCCAAAGAAATAACAGGGGCTCATTAAAATAAAAATGATAGTGAAAAAGTGTACAGGGTGTTGGATGCAAAAGACACAAACATACACAGAAAACTCACACAACTACAGTCACACTGGTCCATTGCATCCATGGATAGCTTTCTACCAGTCAAGTAGGGTTGCTTATCTACTAAAATGTTACCTCAGTCTCCCCTGGATCACATCTTCTGTTTCCTTATTCTGGTCTCTGTTTCCCACACCAGTTGAGACCTTGTTTTTCCTTCCAATTTGAGCCCAAACTCCCCTACTTCTGGAGAAACTCATACATCACATCATCCATCAGAAATTTCATAACATCACTTCACGGGTCAGGAATATCATAAGGAAGTCAGGTGTCCATGCTTTTCTATTAGAAACAGACATACCTACTATTCTGAACTTCAAGGCTTCCTGAAAGATCCAGATCAACTGGACAGAAGGACAGTTTATAATAAAGAGCACCTCCTAGCTGCCACCGATTCATTTAGGGGACTCACAGATTGATTTCTGTCATTCCTCCTAACTGGCTTTCATTCCTGATGATATCTCAAGAGAAATTCACTCCTGTGAATCACCCAGTATATTGGAGGATAGCACCCCCTAATGGTGGTGAGCCACTGCAGAAGCCACTAGGGGATCATAGGGTGTGTCCTCGGTCTTGCATAATGTTAAATTGCCTGCATCTGCAGTACCTATTGAGCCCCCTGCTCCAATACAAATGATTTATATTAGGACAGGGCCGTAGCCATACTTTAAGTGAGGATATGAGAATGAGGAAAGTTATAAACAATAATCTAAAAAAAATAAAAAATAATTAATGAATTGGTGGCACAATGGTGCAGTGGCAGATCCAGGGCACCTTATACTAGTGTTTACTTGGGGTTTTCTACGGGTATTTGTGTTTTCCGCCCACATTCCTAAACTGCACTTTGTGAGCCATTGGGACTATAATAATAATAATAATAATAATACATTTCATTTATATAACTCCTTAGTAATGAACTGATAGCCCATACATATTTGACTCCTACCTTGTAGTGAGCCTGATCAGTAAAAAGGATGACTCGCCACGACACAGGGAAGAGGTTGAGGAGCCGGTGTTCTGGTGATGAAAAACAAGCTATCTATCTCGCAATACTGACGAAACAAAAGAAATGATTTTGAACTTTGGAAAAAAAAACATCCGCTCCACACACACCCAAACATTAGTGGCTTCTCCATTGAGGTTCTCAAGGGTGCAAAGTTTCTGGAAATGTACATTCTGGAGGACCTCACCCGAGTGCTAACTCTACCAGTCTAGCCGAAAAGGTGATTCAGTGTTTTCACTTGCTGCCACTAGCTTTCCCTCCATTATCCTCTCCATTTTCTACATGGGCACTACAGACATAAATTTGATCAGTTTTATCATTATCTAGTGTCAAATAGGTACACTTGGAAGAAGATTGGTAGGCTCAAATAATGTTGTTTCTCAGCCAAACCAAGGGGTGGCACTGTCAACTAACAACCTCTCCTTTTGTCTTTCTGCAGACTAGCAGAAGAACGAATCAAACAGTGATGTCACCACCAACCCTCCCTCTGATGTCGTCACTTCTGGCCTTTCCTGATGGCATCTTCCTTCTCAGAACCCACCTACCCAATGCATCACTTACTGTTCTGGCCACCCTGGACCATCCCCTTCCTGTCTCCATCATGTAAATGCCTCTGTTTTACCATCTGTATTCAGTTCTGTTTTGAACTCAGTTGTAACCACGTGCTTTCTTTTTGCTGCATTTTTCAGTATATAGGGTGGCCATCCCCAAACCTTTGAGTCTCCTGCTCTCCATATTTACAACTAGTGTGGGAACTACAGTGCCTCAGACCACTAAACCCTGCAGCAGATAGTGAAAACAGCAGAAAAGAACCAAAGAGCTGTCTCTCCTTTCCCTCCATGATATTCACCATAAATGCTGTGTATGGGAAGCCTCCAGCATCATGGATGACCGCCTCTCCCCTCCCATGGACTCTTTGTTCTCTTACTATCTGGAATGACATAATGCAGCAAACATGCCCACTCTGCCACATTTTATGCAAAAATTTCTATCCACAAGCTGTGAGACCCCTCAACACCCTGCTATTCTCATGACATACACCACCATGAAGGAAAGCCACTGGATTCATTTACCGAGAAGCCTGAATACCATGTGGACTGGGTGAGATCATTTATGTTAGCTAGAATGCCTAGAGGGGGCTGGGTGGTCTCGTGGCCTCAGAACCCTGCAGATTTGATTTTTTTTTTCTCCAGCCGTCTGGAGTTTTTTTTTTTTTGTTTTTTCTGTCCTCCCTGGCCATCAGACCTTACTTTTATTCTATGTTAATTAGTGTTCCCCAGTTTTATTTTTTATATTTTGTCTTTTTTCTCTTTCTTCATCCTGTAAAGTACTTGTCTACTTCATTTGTATGAAAATGTGCTATATAAATAAATATTGTTGTTGTTGTTGTCTGTCTATCACAGGGACCTCACACACACACACATGCACAATGTATTTTAAATGACACTCTGTATTTCTAGTACTTTTAAACATACAACTACATACATGTTGGATAGATATTGTGTTAACATACATAATATACACATAAAACGCATATATGCCCTGTTGCTATCTTTGCAGAACCTTTCTAGGCATTTCCACCCTTTATGATTACACCTTATCATGAGGGACTTCTTGCTGATAAGTGTCTGTTTGTACCAAATATGCTGTAACTCCTACTTCTAATTCTGCTACTTCTTGGTGCTACAACACTTATTAAGGAAACACTTTGTCTATCGTATACCTGCACTAAACATTTGACTTTTTTTGTGTGTTTTTCTTTAAATCAGGTTGTGTTGTGATTTTAGAGACATGTCATTTCATTTCTCTTTGTACACTCAATGTGGTTGAAATGACAAATAAAGCTGACTTGAGTTGAATTGGCTGGTATCTAATATGGCATACTGTAGTTAGGCTCCAGTCTGAAATGCATTATGTAAGTTTGAGAATTATTTTATGAAGTACTAGCTGTACTTCCCATCTAAGATGGGTCGAAATCTAAATAATCCCCATAGACCCCAGCGTATTCAGCATTAAAGTTTGCAGTGCATTTCTATTGGAATGCATTTTGTAATGCATACAGTAATTAAATACAATGTATCTGTCATTCCAACAGATGGCCGGTCACAAATATTTTAGTATTTAAATGCATTTGTTATGTGCCATCTGTTGGAAAAACAAATGCAATGCATATGCCTCTGTTAAATGCCACATGGTGTGGGATTTGTAAAACGCATCAGTGAAGTGTGCCAGTACCTGTGGCAGCCATACATGCCCAAGCCATAACACTTCCACCACCATGTTTAACAGATGAGGCGGTATTCTTTGTATTTTGGGCAGTTCCTTTTCATCTCCACACTATGCACCTGCCATCACATGCAGCTTCATCTTTGTCTCATCTTTCCACAAAACATTTTTCCAGAATACCGCAGGCTCTTTTAAGTATTTTTTCTCAAACTGTAAACTGGCCATCCTGATTTTGAGGCTAACTCATGGCTTGCATCTTGCAGTGTGGCCTTTGTACTTCTGTTGATGAAATCTTTTGTGGACAGATGTCTCTGACACACACATGTGCCTCCTGAAGATGGACAGGCATTTGGGGCTTTATCTTGACCATAGTGAGGATTCTTCTCTCATCAGCAGTGGATTTCTTCCATGGCCTATAGTACCAGGCCCTTTGAAATTACCCACCAGTACATTCTTTCTTCTTAATGATATTCCAGACAGTTATTTAGGCAATCCTAAGAATTTACTGGTGTATCTAATGATTTTATTCTTGTATTTTAGCCTCATAATGGCTTCTTTAACTTTCATTGGCACAGCTTGTCCTCATGTTGACCAATGGCAACTGCACAATGGGTAGAAGCAAGCTGCAGCATCTTATGAAGCAATGAAACACAACTGAGGAATCACAAACACATCTCATGCCAATTGAATTTTGTGAATTTCACCTTGGGATTAATAAAGTATCTATCTATCTATCTAATTGTCTCAAACAATTAATCTTGAAATGGAGGAACCATGGATAAAAACTGTTGTCATTTCTATGTGGTATAGCCAGTGCAAATACCCTTAAATGAAAGTATGCAATGTGCATTTAAATCACGTATGAATTATTTGATTTGTAATTTTAAACTGTGCAACAGAGGGGTAAATCCAGTAAAAAATGCATCATTGTCCCAAACATTATGGACGGCACTGTATGTTTTTGTTATATGCCATTTGATATGGGATTTGTAAAAGCAGTTTTAATGTTTGTAATGTGAAACACAATGCATTTTATTACTAGAAATGTTTGTGATGTGCCTTCTGTTGGAATGACAGAGACACAGCAACCGGACAGACACACAGATATACAGATATACAGACACTCATTTTATTAAGGTGGAAAAATAACTGTTAACTTACTTGTAACACTGAAATGCTATAGAATGAAGAAAAATGGGTGAAACAAAGAAGGCAGTAGGTACTGTAGGTAGTATGGACTCCCTCCATGATCTTAAGAGTGAGTGGTTCCAGTTAATGAATGGACAGGTGTCATTAGAGAATAAAGTGCCTTATATCTTCCTACAGATCATTCACAATAACAGCCCATCAGCAGTCATTCCACTTAAATACTGCCGTTCAAAAACTCAGGTTCAAGCAGACTTCTCTAAGGCGGCAGGATATTTTATATCCGGCAAGCTGTGCCTCAGTCTGTCAAACACTAATAATATGCTTTGCTGCTGTTGCACATTTAGCTAGATTACAATTTCCAAGAATGAAAATCTATCAGGAATGTAACAAGAGTAACTGCTTCACTGATGTGAAACCCGCAACAGCAGCGATACAGCAAACAACTTACAGAATCCTAATAAATTACAGGATCGCATTGCATCCTTCACTAGACAGAATGCAATATGGATGTTAAAAGGGAAATGAAAAAAGATGGATCCCAGAGAATACTGGAGAATTCAACATGTCTATGGTTATTTTTGTGATCACAGCCACATATAAAGATTTTTCACTGATCAAGCCTATCCTAGTGAGATAAGGACAAACCTTTGATAACAGACAGTGTGCCATAGTGGCTAAGGCACCTTAAACCACAAAGTGACTCTGGGTGACCCTGAAAAAGCCCCTTTACATTCCTATGGCCCGGCTGTAATCATAAGTATGGAAATAACCAAACTTGTGTATTGCTTTGGATAAAATGTGTCTGACAAATATATAATACTTGTTCACTTGGGTCTTCATTTTCACTTTACATAAACATGTATCAAAAGATGCAAATTCCAGCTGTGAATAATGAGTCTAGCACCTTAAACTTACAGACTTCTGACTCAAAGTTGTCACTATGGATGACGTACATCCTGAGATCCTTCATTAACAGCTCCTCACACATAAACACATTATACTTCTGTTCAGTGATTCACACTAAGTTTGCATTTATTCAGCGGTGTGATGGTTAAAATCATAGCCGAAATGCAGGCTCTCATCATTAGTGCCGCTTTTGTGACAAGCATTACAATGTTACACTCATGTAAATAGTCCCAGAGTTGCTTATATTAATTTTTTTTTCCTAATACTTCTCCAGCCAGATGTTCCCAATGACAGCCGATGACAACGTGAGCTGTTCTTAAGCAGAGCTAGGGAAAATGACCGACTACCCCAACATTGCAATCAGGAATCCAAAAGGCAAAAAAAAAAAAAAAAAAAACATGTCCAAGCAAAAGAAACTCTTTCAATGCATTATTATTCATATTGTACATTTGACAGCTCTTTTGCTTTTAAACTCACCAGAGAACAATTCTACCCGATTACCTCATTTTCTATGACAGTGAGCTAGAAAGCTACCGCAGGCAAATTCCATCCTTCCAACTTTGGAAAGTTTGGCACGACAAAGAGAAAATTAAAATTCCCAGCAGATTACTATTATCTTTATGATATATTCCTTGACTCTGACTGTTATCTCACTGTAATGACTGGTGGATTTAATACCTAAAACGGTATCCATATTTAATCTTTCTAGCCAATTATGAAAATTGTTTTAAGACATTTTTCAGACATAAGAGCAGAAGAACATAATGAAGACCTATAAACGAGAGTAGACCATTAAGGCAGTCAAGCTGTACACTGGACACTTTAACCTTTGCAGATGACAGATATCAGGTGATAGGCCTTAGCCTGTACCTTGTGAAGTAGGACTGCATTTCCCGAAAACGGTACATCTAAGTGATTAACAAGCAACTTTAAGATGCGCGCATGTAACCTATGAGCTACTTTCTCAAAACCCTTCTTAAGCAGCTACTTTATGTGCAACTATTTGATTAACCCATAATCAAAGTCACCTACCAAAAAGCATCATAAGTCAACTGAAAAGGCTGACAATAACATCATTGCATGTTTTCATGTTGGCCCTTCAATGAAATGATATATCAAGTAAACATGACATCATAATTTAATAACCAAGTACAACAGAGTATAAATAAGCAGAAATGGAGCGTGACAAATGCAAAAGAAATGACAGGGACACCATTAAAGAAAAGGATACTTTTCAAAAGATGAGCCTGTTCTTAATTTAAACAACGGCACAGTGCCATTGTTTATTAAGACATACAGCGGCCTTTCCAACAGCAAGAAAAACAAAAGTGGGGCTATATATTGAAGAGAATAAGCATGCATGTCACTGCCTGTTTTAGTTTCAGACACACAGCTACCACCTGGACCGTCTGGATCATATATTGTGACATGTGAGACCCTGTCTTGCACCCCAAAACACGAAGCTGAGTCTCAGTACTTTAGCAAAACCAGCTTTATTCCGCTTGAAACAAGAACAGCACAGTTATTCATTGTAGTGTGATCTCCCACTCTCCTATACACATTCACAGAAATCAGGCAGGGTTGTGGCCAAGTAAATACTGTTACCTGCATTTATAATGTTCCTTGCATCACCCATCGACAACAGACATTTATTGTGTGAACGCGGTCAGCTTGGATTTGTTTTCTCAGTGAGTAGCTACAGCACTGGGAGCCACAGACGCGGTGATTGCACTTTAGGACGCTCTTCGGCATGTTGTCCCGTTGGGGGGAGTCCCAAAATAGAAACCTTACAATACACTATTTAATCTGCATAATCTGTTATTCTTCCACCATCATTAAATGAACTAAATTTCATGATACATTAAAGTTTCACACTCCCTCAGACTGTGCTTGGTGTATTTACTTCTCAAGTATACACTCACAACTTTAAAACCACCTGCCTAATATTGTTTAGGTCCCCCTCGTGCCACCAAAACACCTCTGACCTGTCAAGGCATGGACTCTGCAGGACCTCTGAAGGTGTCCTGTGATATCTGGCACCAAGACATTAGCAGCAGACCCTTCAAGTCCTGTAAGTTACAAGGTGGGGCCTCCGTGGATTGGACTTGTTTTTCCAGGACAACCCACAGACTCATTGAGATTTGAGGAATTTGGAGGCCATGTCAACACCTTGAATTCTTTGGCATGTTATGCTACTCAAAGAGGACACTATCATCAGGGAATACCATTGCCATGTGAAGGGGTGTATATGATCCGCAACAATCTTTAGGTAAATGGTGCATTCCAAAGTAACATCCACATAGTTTCCCAGCAGAACATTGCCCAGAGTATCACACTTTCTTCACCAGCTTTTCTTCTTCCAATAGTGCATCCTGCAGTTATTTCTTTCCCATGTAAATGACACACCAGCCCACCGTATGATCTAAAAGAAAACATGATTCATCAGACCAGACCTCCATGCCCATTGTAAGCATTTTTGATGGCTACAGAGTTCCATATGCAGCAAGCTGGATGCACTTTGTGTTCTGACACCTTTCTCTCAGGGCCTGCTTTATATATTCTTTTAGCAATTTGTGTTACGGTATCTCTTCTGAGAGATTAAACCAGACAGGCAAGCCTTCACTACCCATGTGCATCAATAGCACTTGGGCACCCACAATCCTTTAGTCAGTTCATCGGTCGTCCTTCCTAGGACCACTTCTAGTAGGTACTAACAACTGTATACTGAGTATACCCCAGAAGAAGGGTCATCTTGGAGAAGGCCTGACCCAGTTGTCTAACCATTACAATTTGGCCCTTGTGAAAGTTGATCAAGTTTGGAACACATCATCTTCAAGAACTGACTGTTCACCTTCTGCCTAACATGTCCCAGCCCTAGACAGGTGCGATTGTAACAAGATGATCAATGTTATTTACTTCACCTGTCAGTGGTTTTGTTGTTGCATCTGATTGGTGTATAGGTTATATTATATTATATTATATTATATTATATTATATTATATTATATTATATTA
>JANRMT010062813.1:459523-475870 GCA_026402145.1 Polypterus bichir lapradei
TAGATAGATAGATAGATAGATAGATAGATAGATAGATAGATAGATAGATAGATAGATAGATAGATAGAACTTTTTTTCTCCCAAGTTGGAATTTTTGCTTTTCACAAAATAACATAATTATTATAACAAACAACAAACCTTCCTCAAATATTCACCAGAATAACTTGAATGAAAGATAAACTTCTGATTTGACAGTCAATGTCCCAGGGAGGCATTATTCAGGTGAATTGCTATTGGCATTGTGAGACTGGATGACTACAGCGTCTGTTGAGGGTTGCTTGTCCATTGCTGAGGTAACCGCAGGTTTGCAGCGCCAGAGAAGCAACTACAAGTTGACCGCTGCCACACGAAAAGTGCCAGTCACCCGATGGGTGATGCAGGGAACATTATAACTTGGCCACTAACCTGGCCCTGACCCTGTCTGTTTGCTGTGTCTGTGTATAGTAGAATGGGAAATCCCATTACAATAAATAACCTTGCTGTTGCTGTTTTGAGTTGAATAAAGCTGATTTTGCTAAAGTACTGAGACTCAGCCTCGTTTCTGGGGTGCAAGACACCAACTCACACATCACAGTATAATGGGGCCCAAGTATTGTTTCCTTACACACTTCTGCTGAATAATCTGTTGGCTGAAAGTGTTTAATTAATAAATTATATGACAGATGGCAGTGAAAAGCCTGGAAGCCAAAAGTGTTTCCTCAGAAGCTAAGGCTATGACCACTCTACTATGTTGTCATTTAAAAATGATGTTTTTAAAAGAAAATGTTCACCGTCCACACTATCATTTTCACATTGTGAAATAACCACAAACCAATCAGAGTGTGATTAGAGTCTGTGTTTTCAAAACTCTCCATTTACACACATCTATACTGCAATGCTGAGCTGACATGGGACCCAAACATTTCCAGAATCTGTGAATAGCACGGGAGTAGGGTGTAGTTATCGACTATCATATACATATACCTCCTGTTAATCAGTCGCCAAGTGGCATTGTGCTGAACTGATTGAGTATGTTTTTCTGACATTTATTGTACAACCATGTGCCCAAAAAGCATGTCAGGTTATACTGAACATCAAAACAAATTGTGTTTTTGAAGGTTGAAGGACTTGTTATTAAAGAGTTTTCCTATGAAAAGAGCAACATTACACTGAACTGCTGAGGCATCTATGGGAAAACATCACGAGAGAAAAACATTGGGAGCAGTGGAGCACACAGAACTGCATTTTGCACAATGACAGTGGCACCTGCACACACTACTTTACCATAATTGCACACACCACTTTGGCAGTCAAAGATATTTTGTCCAAAAATAATGTGGTTGCTCCAGATCTCATTTCTTATGACTTCTTTTTATTCCTAAAATTATCATTTAAGACCATAGGGAGGAAGAGATGCTACTGCGGGAGAAATCCAACAAGACACACGAGAGGCTCTAGACGAGCACTGGAATGGAACAAGTTTATTGCATCTTGGGGAGCATTTTGAGGGTGACTAAAATGGAATTGCTGTATCTTGTATAACAGTTTTTTTTTTCTGGGAATTTTTATATTCCCCTTGTATACAGTTCTGGAGAGCATTTTCCAGGGTTAGAAACACTTGGGTAGTGTGGACAAAACATGAAAATGGAGACTAATGTCTGCATCTTTAAAGAAAAATATAGAATGAATCTAACCTATGATGGCCACACAGTGTCCTTTAGAAATGGATTCTGGGTCTTAAACAGAGAGGGCTCCGGAATGCGATGAGAAAAGACCTTGCCAAAGGATGCTATGGAAGAAACAACACAAAAATATCTGTGGAAAGCGCCTGACCGCAGATTGCTGGGGATTGCCCTGATAGTACCCCCAATGGGAGATACAGAAAAAGCAGCCACCTTGACCAGAAAGCCTATGAGCTTGGAGTCTGCAAGCTGTAGAATGGCAGAGGCTCTCTGGCAGGGAAGCAGTGTGACCGGACATCTTACCAGAGAGAATATAGTCTATGGAAATGAGTAGCAAGACATTTGACTGTATGTGCATTGTATTGGTTTATTAACTTTTGGTAGTTTGTGTTTTCCCCATTAAAATCTTCCTAATAATAATTTATTCTCAATAGACCCTTTTTTATTTAAAAAAAATGTTGTTTTTGATGTTTATTCCTGGTGAGGGTGGCACACACAGCATGTTTCATCATGGATTAGGAAGAAAGGCAGGAAATAAAGCTAAACTGAAAGATGACTGGTGCTCCTAATTCTATGTGACTTCATCAAGGTGGTTTTCCAAAGGTTACATGGGACAACAATGTACAGAAAATAGCATTGTAAAGGCAAGGAAATAGGCAAGAAAGACAAATCACGCAGTGGGCAAAAGTTTGATCACAAGTGTAAATATGGGCTGCTGACTTCTCTCCAGAGCTCTCCATTTTATTAAGTCTCAAGAGAAATGGGGCTTCACTTCTCAGAAGAACTCCGGCTGTCAGAGTTGGTCTCACACAACTTCCATTACAGCTGCACTTGCCTGAGGGAAGCTGATGATCCCATCAGTTATAATTCTAAGTTATCTTTCGGCACAGACAGATGCCATATCTCTCAGGGAGACAGCTTCTTTCAGGATTCAGGTGGACCCAGCTCTAAAAATACTTCTCTGCACTAATTTCAGCATTAGTCATTTGATAACTGTCTCTCATTAACAGCAAAGCTGGCTACTCCGATAGCAATTTATGCATTTTTTCTATTTCCCCTACTTATTGGATGCCTACATCATTGTTTGCATCAAGGCTCTTCAGACATTTCATCCCAAATGTACATCATATACTTTTTTCCAAAAAACGGAGAATACTGTTGCATAATTAGAATATCATTCTATATTCAGCTCCTCAATACATGTTTTATTTCTAGGTACAAAGTAAGTGAGAAAAAAATGTCTGCTTGTATCTTTATTGAGATCTACCCCAAGACCTGCTCAGTTACAATTACAAATAAAATTACATTTAAACAGCTGTTGGACACTAATTAAAGCATGTTGTGACACTTTTTAAAATTGGATTACCTAATCATTGAATATAATATGCATGTCACATAGATAGTAGATGAGAGAAGGGTCTTGTGGGGTCAACTAGTCTCATTCATTTTTGAGATTCCTTTGAATAAAGCAATAAATTAGACAAGAGCATTTGCTGCCTGACCTAGGATGCATTGTGACTAACAACCCAGTCCCGTCACCTCTCCCGTACTAAAACATGACTTTAAGTTAGCGGTAGTTAGGTGCAATAAAGAACGAAGACTATGGAGGTTAGAAACATTGACCCTCAAAGTGCTAAAAAAGGACAGGTATAATAAGAGGTCAGAAAAATGGGAGGAGACCATTCAGACCATCAATCCTTTTAGGTTAGCTAACATCTTAACTGTCTCAGTGTCTCATTCAGATAGATACACTTTAAAAGTCCTGAAGGTTTCTGTTTTACAACATGGTTAGTTGTTTCAGCTTTCCTTGACTCTTGGTATGCAAAAAATGCCTCCTGAAGGGGCCTTCGCCGGCAGATGGCGAAGTGGCATGTCCCATTATTCACGTTAAACCTCACTTACTGGTGATATTTTTTGGGATGGTAAAATTTTAACAGTTAATTACAATACCCTGCATTGGTAGAAATGCAATGATGCAGCAGCAATTTAAAAAGTTAGTTTCAAAAGTGAGCAGTGGTGCTAAAAAAACAACTGTAACAAACACTTTGCACTACAGTTGATTTCATTAGGTACCGTGTTTTCAGGATATGATTCTACAGTTTCTGCATTTAGTTACAATTCAAGTGGAACAACTGCCTTAAAAAACGATCCTGTTCCATTAGTAACTGTTTTATCATGTAAGCGTGTTCATGAAAGGTACTATAACCTCTGAATTTCTTTTTATATTTGGTGAACAAATTAATGCTGGAAATGCCAAAATTATTAGCCTTGATTTACATGTACACTGTGCAGTAATCACCTATTTGACATTCACTCATCTTTCATTCTTCTCACAGACTACAATGTCTGAGGATGGCTACCTCAGCATCAATACCTTAGAAAGAAACAGAAGTTGCTCTGTTCATTAGCCATATTCCTATCGGGATGCCTGAATTGCTACCCCAGAAAGGGCTACACTTTCAATCTATCTTAGCAAAGGCCAAAAGCTGCTTCAATTGTTGGTCTACTGCTGTGACTTATCTGACAACTATGTTTGAAAGGGCTGCTCAAAACTAAGAGGATGAGCACAGTCTGCACCTGAACAAACATGTAAGACAAACTACAACAAGGCAATGAGATTATCCTGCCAGGTTAATGTCATTCTTTGGTTTCCGAGTCCCTACCTTTGAAATAACTAAACAATTGTAACAAATGATATGATATGAATGTAAATGGCAAATTTCCTGACAGTGGTTTGACAAGTAAACTTTTTGAGCAGCACCAGGAGATGCATATAAAAAAAATATAAAAGAACAAGTTGGGAAATCACAATCAGACCACAAAGCCAAGACATGAGACAAAACTGAGGTCGAAGAACAAGCAAAAGATCAAAAAAGAAATGAAACATGCAAGAATATTTATATCAAGGCTTTTGATAGAGTTTTGGTATCCACACATTCAATTAGGAAACAAACCCGTAGCCATCATTTTATCCGGTTGATTACAAACAGGTCCAGAAACATGGGAAAGTAGACCTAATGATAGCAACTCAAAATGGTGGTGATAATGGCCTAAAATGGCGTCCAAGATGTGGGGAAAACAAAACACAGCACTTGCATCATAAGGAATTCAGAACAAAAAATGAAGGAATAGAATCCTTAAACTCAAAAATAATACTACTATATATAATACCAAATCATGACAGCAAGTTTCAGTGTGATAATATTCAAACCTTAAGTTAATCATTACTTATGTTAATTTGCAGAGAAACCTGATGTAAAATACTAGATGACGAAAAGCAGAAAAAAAACATACAACCTGAACGTTTTCAATTCAAATATCTGTAAAAGCAAGCCTTACTTCTTTTTAAGTAAAAGAGAGATGTCTGAATAATTTAAACAGTCCATTCTTCTTAATCCATATGATTTTTAAAAAAGTATGTGCTTTCTTGCTACAACCGTTCTCTCCTCCATTTTTCATTTTGTAATTGGCATTATAGTTTCACCATCGGACATCATGATGCTTCAGTGTGGCTTCAGAATCACCTATAGCCCTGTCTCTCTCTCACTCTGTCTGCCATAACAACATATTAGAAGCTGTGTGTCATCTGCCTCTCTCAAAAGCTGTATAACTTCTGGCTCATGTCAAGAGAGGTGCTTTCTTTCATAATGTTGCTTAATAGCGGTTTTCAATAAGTTATATCAGTCAGAACAGGATGACTAAGAATTTCCCCTTGGTCTAATTATCTGGCAACCTGAAGGTATTTAAGCTAATTATGACACACAAGTTAAACAGCAAAGTTTCCAAAAGCCCACATTTCATGTTCATAGAAGCATATACACATTGGTTAGTTTATGTGAGCCTAAACATAAACATGCTAACATAATAGCACATCTTAGAACTAGATAATAGCACTTCTTTCTAACTTTTGCTTTACATTTGCACATCCTTCTTAGAATTCTTATCTTATTTGCATTTCAGAATTCAACACTCTGTTCAAACACATTGTTATCCCCACCAAAGTGTATAGCTTATGGTACTAAAGAAGAATAGATCTAAATTACCCTTTTTCTAGAGTAGTGTCAAACTACAATTTCTTCTAAAACTTGTACTTCTCTCGCTAGCCCTTCAAATACTTGTCTTCACAGTTCAGCTTTTGCAGCTTCTCATTCATCTCTAGTGGTCCCTGTCATTGCCTGCCTGTCAGTGACTAAAGTGTCATGTGCCTGCATTTTGCTTCTTCCATCCTTCTGTAAAACTGTCATTGAAATACACACAATTAAAAATCAGTCAGTCAGTCATCCTCTTTGTCCTGAACAGGGTTGCAGGGGTCTGCTGCTATCCCAAGTAGTATAGTGTGCATGACAAGGAACAAACTCTAAACGGGGTGCCAGTCCATCACAGCACACATACACACACCTCAAGCACACACTATGGTATTTTTAGGATTGCCAGTTCACCCAACTTGCATGTCTTTGGACTGTAGGAGGAAACCCACGCAGACACGGTGAGAACATATAAACTATAGTTTTCCTATATCAGCTCCATAATGTAGTGATAGCCTTGGCCACATCGTTTAGACACTTAAAAGTCACATATTATCTAAATAAACCTAAAATAACACACACAAGTTCTATATCACGTGTTATTTAATAAACTAATAAAACTCAAATTTTTATTCCCCATTACAGTAACCTTAAATAAGAATAATAAAGGTTATGATAATGAAGGTGGGTATTGTTTTGAAGCCAAACATAAGCTCTGAAATTTAAACTCATTTCTGTTTCAAATAAAACAATTAAGAAGAAACAGAAAAATGAAACAAGACTATTTAACAGCACTGCTTTAAAAGTTAGTTGTTGAATTTTCAAATACAAGCAATTACTCTGATGCATTTTCTGTGTCACTGTCTAAATAAAATACACAACATTTATGATCCATTTTTATAAGCAGTTATGACTTGTAACCTTTTATTTACTAATTTATAGGCTACCATTTCCAGTGAGAGTCAGTATATTCTATAGGCTACAGTTGGTAGTGAAGTGATTGGTACTGTTTCAATAAAAAAAAAATACCCTTTTAGTTTAATTAACAAATGTCTACTTTTTAACCACAAATATATTTAAACCATTTGTATAAATGTAAACAAAAAAGATTGTAACAGTACCTTATCTGTATGCCTGACCATTCTGGAGGGGCACCATCCATACACCTATTTAAGGTGTGTAATGTTTTGTTAGTGACTGAAGTAAGATAAACAGTGACATCCTTAATGTACACGCATGCCCTTAACTGAAAGATGGTTTTGCTCCGTCTTGGTAAAGTAATATGTTACTTTACATTCCCCTTTTGTATTATTAATATGTAGCCTTTCTTAGAATGCCTCAATCTCCCTGACTTAGCACTGTTTATAAGGTATTGTACCCTATAACATCTCCACACCTTCCCTTCTACATTTATAACCTCAGGCAATTAGGTGTAGTAAAAGACAAGCAGGAGTTAAGTTACCATTTAAACAATGTATTATTGATAATATTCATAAATAATAATAATCAAAGTACAAGTAAATAATGGCAACTAAACAACATGCTAAATGCTAATGTGTAGTTTCAGGTGGCACATACACATGTTAGTTACTTTAAATGTTTCTAGTTAAGTCCTCACTTGTGGTCAGCTTTCTTCAGAACAGGCCGCTTGCCTGTCTCAAAATGGCTGCCGAGCTGTGCTCTTCATTGTGTTGTCCTTTTCAGTTCATGGTGTGTGAGATGCTCTTTCATCAGTTAGGTAAGAGACAGAGAGAGTGTGGTAAAGCAAGGAAATTTATAGATTTTCTGTCCAATCCCTACAGCCAATACGGGATCATGGTACTTAAAGACTTCTGATACAAGCCAATTCCAAACAGCCATACTTCAGACCAATGGGGCAGAGAACACCTTCACACCCCAAAAGCATGTGATGAGCTGATGTTTGCCAGCTAGGTTGTCTGGCATTCCTGTGGGGGTTGAGTACGACAGTCCAGCAGAGAACAACTTGCCAAATTTGTTTGAGGCACTTCCCCCCAACCCTGTTATAAAATTCACTGTCCTGACTTAGTCCTAGGGGGTAAACATGAATTCTTCTCACTAATGAAATACTAATATTACATTGCTTTGCCTTTTTACAAGTAAAGACATACAAAATATTTATCAACTTCTATGCAAAATTTCACACCACAACAGCTCTGAAAGTATTTTTGTACTCTGTACACTTAACAATAATGATGTTGTAAACCCTACAAACATGTTGTGCATGTATCAATCTAGTCATCATTGAAGAGAAAGAACAATGATTGATTGTTTGATTGAACAGCCAAGTAAAGAAGCCAAGATGTTACATGCAAGAGTTAATAAAACTCTGTAAGGAGCATTTGCAGGTTAAACTGACTTCTTGTTTCTTTGAACAATTTTTCTCCATTTTATACCCTTGAAAATGAATTTTATTATTTTCTTTTTTTGCTTTGTTAATATCACTTTGTTTTCACATTGCTGTTTTCCTCTTTGTAGTATGGTCACTACACATGCATAAACTGGTGATGTATCAAACACCATGTTATTTCAGAATGAATGGCTGCAGAAACTGACCATCTGTGCTATATCCATCCATCCATTATCCAACCCGCTATATCCTAATTACAGGGTCACAGGGGTCTGCTGAAGCCAATCCCAGCCAACACAGGGCGCAAGGCAGGAAACAAACCCCAGGCAGGGTGCCAGCCCACCATAGCTGTGCTATATCATACATATAAAGTAGGAATGTAGTATGTAAAAGTAAATTATCGTATTAATTCTTTGATTCTTAGACTGTTTCTTAGATCTGTTGGAAATAATAATACTAATAATAAAACACAATAATAATAATAATAATAATAATAATAATAATAATAATGCCAACAGCTGCGTGCTCCATCAATTGACAAGCAATATGAGAAAACAGCACACTTGGTCATTTCACACTGGAGACTGTGTCATCATGTGGGACAAGACCATTCCCACAGACTGTTCCATCCCCACCAATAAAATGTACATCGTGTTCTATGTAAAGAAGAGCAAGTCATGTGTCTTCACTGATGTGATGATCCCGGATGACAACAACAATGTCCTCCGCAAGGATAATGAAGGAGATCATCAAATATAAAGGCCTTGAGATCATGGTTAGATACTGTTTCCTTTGGAGGCATTAGCTTTCCGGAAATGTGTTCTTTGGAAATTGCGGCATGTTAAGTAACCGAGAAATATAGAAATATGATATAAAAGGTGATATCCCTCCCATAGTAATTACGGAGGTACAAAAATCATGAGAGAAAAAGATATACTTTAGCTTACTTTGCTGACGATTTTACGCAGTTACAGACGGGAAGCTTATGACAGACTCTATCAAGGTGTGGGTCTTGATCTGCGCAGTCTGCCATCTTTCGTCACCACGCTGAAAGGATTTTCCGGACAGATGACATAATCTTCCGCCCGACAGCTTCAAAGTGTATTGGCAGTAAGTCTATCCTCATATACTGGTTGCTCCACGTGCAGGCTCTTTCTCTGGTCTCCAAACAAGGACAGGAAAGGGCTCAACTACACCTCTAAAAAATACAGTAATAGCACAATGCCTACATGCAGTTCTCATTCTCCCAACAAGGAAAGAAGATTTTGTGCTGACAGAGGACAGAAGTATACTATTCTGTCTTTTAGGCTGACTATACAATCCTCCAGTTGTCTTTGGCTATCTAGTCCTATGCTTGGCTGGCAATTCTAAATGCTGAGCTCCTGTGTACCATACTTAGTCTGCCTGTATGAATGAATCCATAACAGTGTGCACAGAGACAGTGACATTAAACTTCATATTATAACAAACATATTATAACAGACACATGTAGGAAAACAAACACAAGAGTGGCTCTAGTAGTTGCAGGCCCACTAAGAACCTTCAAGATTGGGTGTGAAGAGCAGCTGGACAGACTCCTGGGTAGAGCCAGCATGAAAGAGATCCAGAAGATCGCACACCTCAACACAGCCCACATTCTTAGAGGAGTAGTCAGCTGAAAAGCAAGTAGAGTTCAAAGCCTGAGAGGTCTGGTTTACCACTGGCGAACACACTAGTGTGTGTTAGTGTTCCAAGAGGAGGATGATGATGATAATAATAATGTGTCAAATAGCTGGCTAAGTTATGGTTGGTATGTCTGGTGAGACAAAATGGTTTATGCTAGCCTTACAAGATCAAGTTATAAACAGGAGAAACTACAAAAAATGTATTCTTAAGGACACTAACACTACAGACAGTAGATACAGATACTGACACAAAGAACAAGAAACAATCCAACTCATCACATCAGGCTATAAACTACTCATGCAGACAGACTACATACACAAACACAATTAGATTGCAAATATCCGACATCAAGAACTGATAGTACAACACAAACTAGTAGACACATGCAAACCATATTATAAATACAACCCCATCACAGTATACTGACAGACAGAACTACCCACCATAACAGACCAAATATCACACTGGTAGACAAATAAAATAAGACTACATATATTTTTGACACTGTCATAACCAATACGTACAACTTCTAAAATAAACATACAAATAAAATGCAGATCTGACAGAAATATGCCGCTTGTGAAGAAAGTTAACATTGTGCCCATTGTTGTACTCACCACTGGTTTCATCCCACATACACTACAGAAAAGCCTACAAACATTAGGCATTGTAGGCTTTAAACATTTAAATCAAAACACATAAAAAAATACATGTCACATAGCGAGAAAATACTAAAACACTCACACACAATCCCCTAAAATATATATATATATACATATGTACACCACATAAAATTGCCCTATGTCCGATATAGGCGGTATCAATTGGACTATATGGGAAACCATTCTGAATAACAATAATAATAATAATAATAATAATAATAATAATAAAGGACAGCTTTGAAATTATGTTGAGGAGGCACATGTTGATATTCAGGAGTCATTCAAATGGATGAAACGGCAAGCCATCATGCCATAACTTGAAGCCAGTATTTTTGCCATCCAAGATCAGACTGTAAAACCAAATACTATATAAGACAAATCCTCAAACAACTAGAAGAAGATAGTTTGTGTTGCCTATTTAAAAATGTGATGAGAGCATCCATCACATTGTCAGTGCCCGTGAAACATTGGTCAATATGTCCTATCTATGGCATCACAACAATTTGATAAAATATATCGACAGGAATCTAGCTAAGGATAACAATTTCCAATTGCCAAGGCAATGGTGGAGATGGAGTCTGGAGGAGCATAAAATCCTGGAAAGTACTCTAAGATACATCTAAGATTCTCTGCCAGCTCCCTGTTCAAACAGATGTCACGGTCAATGCCAACTAAACAGACATAATTTATACAACTTATCCACCAATAAAACTTTTTAAATGGATATCTCGGTGCCATCGGACTATAACATCAGTCCAAAAGAAGAGCATAAATTAGAGCACTACCATCAGCTCCAAAACCAGATTAAAAGGATTTGGAAAAAAGATGCAGAAGCTGTCCCGATCATCATAGGAAATACTGGAGTTATCGCTAAATCCATCAAGAGATATAATGAAAATCTCGACCAACATCAACATCTCTGCTCTACAAAAACAAGCAGCAATATGCACGGTGTCCATTGTCAGCAGAGTCCTTGGCATGGTTAGTAGTAACTAATACAAGACATTTTCCTTTGACATGACCCTGACTAGGCACTGAAACCCTGTCTAGACTTAGAGTCTGGAATTTACCTTTACCCAAGACATTAAACTATGCCCCCTCTCAAGTGGTCTTCTGAGTGGGCAAAGTTTTCTTGCCAGCTGAAAGATCCAAAGAACTGAAATAATAATAATAATAATAATAATACTACATTTTCCTTGTGTTGCACATTTCCCATGCTTAAAATGTCAGCTGACCCTTGCCTGTCTTAGAATTCTAATTCCAGTGCTTTTGCATTCTTACCTCTGCCATCCAAGGAATAACATTTTTGATTGATGCGCTTATTCTTTACAATAAAAACAATATTTTTTGAGATCCAAAAGCATCAAAAAAAAGAAAAACTAGAAAAATGCTTCTAAGGTCAAAATCCTGAAATTGTTAGAATATTTCTGTGAACTCTAGAAGTCATTTTCTAGTGAATGCGAAGGGCCTTATTGTAAACTTTAGATATACTACTGTGGCACTCATTCTTTTCTAAAATTGGCTCATACTGACATCAAACAATAGTACATGCGTAGAAATGACTAGCACTGGCAACTGCATCCTAAGCAACAACTGTGAGAAAACAATAATGGAAATAGGAAATAGCATAAGAAACACAAACAAATCAATATTTTTATTCAGTAGCAAAAACACAATTAGTGTAAGCCACACTAATTCAGGGTGTTTATAAGAAATGTAATGATTTAGTTCATGAGGTAGAAGTAAATAATTAACAAAAAGAGTTGCATCAGATATTTGAAAAATTAAAAAGCACACTTCAATTTAAATGTTTAAAGTCTAAATAGTCGTGATTGTAATAGAAATGATAGAGGTTCATAGAGGCCTACATCCTTAGTAAAGGATCAAAAATCAAAAATAACATATTTCTAATCATTCACCTTAAAATAAAACAATGCCCCAAGTGATTCTCTTTGAACTTTTCATTTTTAACCTCCTGGGAGTGGCTCTTAGAGGTCTAGGACCAATGGTAAAGAATTAAATATCAAAAATATTCTCATATTCTTGGTCAGCAACATCGAAATACCATAAAATGACACTCCATGTCTATGTTATGAATCCCCATTATTTTGAAGTTTTCTGAACCTTTATATCCCATTTAGGGAGTGAACCTTAGAAGTCAGCTGAGGTTTCATGTACAACTTTAAGTCCTTCTAATCATCTAAAAATGACAAGAGGAGTTGAGCGTGGTATATCATATGTGGGTATTTTTGTACAGGGGAGTTAAGAGACGCTGGAAAAAAAAAACTGACGTGGTTCAAAGTGTTCAAAAGCAATTCACAACAATAAAACTGAAATGTTAAGTAGGTCTCGAACTTGACAGAACTCCAAAGTGTTTGTAGACACATCTACAGTCCTGCACGAAGGATTTAGGCTTGCCCAGAATTTGTTTTGTAAGTTCCCTAGTATCTTGTGTATCTACAGCTCTGTTTCAGGAAATTTCAATGTACTGTACAGTTTCAGAAAATACCTTTTATTCTGGGCATTTCATACTCACATTCTATTGAATTTAAATTTACAGTGCTTTGGAGTGTTTGTCTGCTTTCCTCTCTAATTCTGCTACCCTTTGCATCTCCAATCACTTGTTTCCAAATGAATGGTCACACTAATATTTGAACAATGCAAAACCATGTTTTGCAAAGCCAAAGGAATCCAAGCCTTCAGCCTGAGCCTCAGTGGGGCCCTTTACCAGGAATTGCCATTACATACTTAGACAATTTTGCTGAAACCAGTTCCCATGTTCCTACAACCACTGGGCAGTGCCTAGCAAATGAGCTGTTTGCTAAAAGCTCCAATTCTTCCAGCTAGCAAGAAGTGTAGGATTTGAAATGCAGCAGCATGGCTCATTACTGCGGTGCATATGGCATGTCGTTACTGAGTGAGCCACTAGGGAACTGCTCACCTTGCTTTTTCTTCATTATTCTTTTTATGACTCACTATGAATATTTGTATTATATATATTTATAAGCTTCATATCTGGAGTCTGTATTAAATATGCCTAGAGAAATAAAAGATCACAGATCCTTAGGGATACAGTATATATATATGTGTTGTGGCATGCGGCTGAGGGTGGAGCCCAGCCGGGACGCCCGAGAGGACTGGAGGAGGGCTGGTGCCTCCTCCCGCCCACGAGGGGGCAACCGCCCTGGTTTTGTTGACGGCCTCGGGTAGGGGGCTTGGAAGCCCAACCCTGTAGGGGCCCGTGGCCACCGCCAGGCGGCGCCCCGGTGCCTGAAGAACCCTGGAGCCCAGCACTTCCGCCACACCCGGAAGTGCTGGGGGGAAGAAGACTGGGGACACCCGGAGGGCTTTCGGGTGCGCAGCCGGCACTTCCGCCACACAGGGGCGTGTTCGCGGAGGAATGCCGGGAAGCAGCTGGAGCCCATCTGGGGTGCTATAAAAGAGGCCGCCTCCCAACAGTCGAAAGCGGAAGTCGGGTGGAAGAGGATGGAGCTGGAGAGAGGACTGCAGGCAGCCAGAAGAAAGGCACTTGAGGACTGTGTGAAAGGCCTAGACTTTTGGGGGATCAGTGCTGGAGGCACTAGGTTTGTGGATAGGACATTGTAAATATTGTAAATAGTTTGGTGTTAATAAACGTGTGTTGGGTGAACAAACGATGTCCGTCCGCCTGTGTCCAGGGCCAGTTTCACAGTGTAAATATATATTTATATATATCCATCCATCCATCCATCCATCTATCCTCTTCCGCTTATCCGAGATCAGGTCGGGAGGGCAGCAGATTGAGCAGAGATGACCAGACTTCCCTTTCCCTGGCCACTTCTTCTAGCTCTTCCAGGGGAATCCTGAGGTGTTCCCAGGCCAGCCGGAAGACATAGTCCCTCCAGCGTGTCTTGTGTCTTCCCCAGGGCCTCCTCCCGGTTAGACATGCCTGGAACACCTTACCAGGGAGGCGTCCAGGAGGCATTCTGATCAGATGCCCGAGCCAGGCACTTCATCTAACTCCTCTCAATGCAGAGGAGAAGTAGCTCTACTCTGAGCCCCTCCTGGATGACTGAGCTTCTCACCCTATCTTTAAGGGAAAGCCCAGACACCCTGTGGAGGAAACTCATTTCAGCCGCTTGTATTCGCGATATCGTTCTTTCGATCACTACCCATAGCTCATGACCATAGGTGAGGGTTGGAACATACATCAACTGGTAAATTGAGAGCTTTGCCTTATGACTTACCTTCTTTTTCACCACGACAGGCAGATGCAGAGCCTTATATATATATATATATATATATACACACTAGGGGGGCAAGCTAGTTGCAGCCAGTCTGCCGTTGTCGTTGTGAAGAGGGGGGCTGAATGCACCCCAAGGAGACATGGTCGCTCCTCGTCCAAAACCCCCTCTTAAACGGTGATACAATGGGAAACAAATACAGTTTTTTTTACCTCCTCTATGCCCAATCAGCTGCTGTCGTGCTGCGTGATCTGCATCTCACGCAGCGATTCAAACATTTGCCTGTACAGCAGCTGTCCTACTCTTCGTCTTTTATTTCCGGCCCCGGCGTGGTTAAATCTCTTGGTACTAAGTCTCATCTCATAAGACGTGAGTTCTTGATATTTTAGTTTATAATTTAAAAACAGAATAAGAATCTGAAAATATAACAACATCACTAAAGTTCGATAAATTCTGAAAAGAATGATAACAAACATATATATGTAGGTTTTAAAATAAGTTAGTTCTGTGGTTGCAGCTCAGTTGTGTACAACAATCCCCAAACAGAAACATTGTAAAAAAATATTTCTTTCTTCGAACTTTGCTCGTACTGTTTTTATGCTGTGCTTGTTTTCTGTGGTTTTCAGTGATACTTTTGCTTATTGCTCGTCAACATTTGAAAAACATCCATTGGAATTTAGCTCATTGTCACCCTCCTATAGAAACGGCAGACATGAAAAAACGATAACAGTTCACATTAGAAAAAAAAACATAATTTTTGTGGCTCATGATTCTGGCATAAAGAAAAAAGACGTTGCCAGTGAATTCGGAATTTTGCCATTGACACTGTCAACGTCCTTGAAAGACTGAGCAAAAAAAGAAGAAATATCTCGGGTTGCAAAAGTATGTGAATTGCTGCATTTGAATTGAAAAAGCAGTTTTTATGTGGTTCAGTGATGCTCGTTCAAGAAACAGTCCTATTAATGCGGCACTCATTCATGAAAATGTGAGGTTTCTAAACTCTCTTGGGACCTCCCCTAACTATACAGCATGCCGAAGAGCATCCCGAAGTGCGATAACCGCATCTGTGGAAGACTGTTTATCCATTTCCAGGCCAACGCAGCTCGCCACTGAAGCAAACAGAAAAGATCTCGATGGGTGATGCAAAGAAAATTGAAAATGCAAGGAACAGGATTACCTGTACTTGGCCACTAACCTAGCCAAGACCTTGCCTGACTGCTGTGTCTGTGTATAGGAGAGTGGCAGATGGCGCTACAATAAATAACCGTGCTGTTCCTGTTTCAAGTTGAATAAAGCTGGTTTTACTAAAGTACTGAGACTCAGCCTCGTGTTTTGGGGTGCAAGACAGGAACTTACAGCGCGCCCCAATCTTTTAGGATTTGCTTCTGTGGCACTTGACAGCACCACTGCGAGCCTGCTGTAGCCCTGCCTCGGCAAACAATTAACAATCTTCCACAGACGCGTCAATTGCGCTTCGGGATACACTCCAGCTTTTTGTTCCCATTGGGTGGGGGAAATGGGGGGGGGAGTGGATTCCAAAAGAGTTCAGAAACCTCAACTGATGAAAATTAACGTGAAAGAAGCTATTGAAATTATTGCAAACACCTGGACGCAGGATAAAGAAAGCAATATAGTGACAAATACAGAATCTCATCACTATGAAATTTTCATTACAACTAAATATTTTTTAGGTCCCTGAATTTTACCTGTGTGTGTGTGTATATATATATATATATATATATA
>JANRMT010062813.1:481112-568563 GCA_026402145.1 Polypterus bichir lapradei
ATAGATAGATAGATAGATAGATAGATAGATAGATAGATAGATAGATAGATAGATAGATAGATAGATTCAACAATCAAGGCCATTTTGAGATTTCAGAAGATATCCATGTAACGCTGTGATCAGTGAAGCAATCAGCTCTATACAACATGTCCGTTCATCCTCACTTATACTGGGCCAATTTACAGTCCCCAGTAAACCTAACCTGCACATCACCACAATCAGGAGAACAAGAAGAATGTGACCAAGCAGAACTTGAAGCCCAGTCTCTATAAGACACAGAAGGAAAGCCTGCAACGCTAAACATTTAATAAGAAACTTCTACTTTCCCTAATACAAAGTAATATCCATATTGTGTTTGTTCAGTTCATTTAAATTATAGAACTTACTTAAAGGAGTTTAAACTTATCTTTAAAGCAGAAGTACACTGTTGAAGTACCTCCTGCTTCAGGGGTGCCATGTCATTTTCAAAGGCTTACACAAGAGAACATGTTGACAATGCAGCTAATTATACTGAAATGACAAATTAGGGTACCCATTACCCTTCTGAAAGGTTTAAGCTATAATTAAAGGCATAAAAACATGCACTATCTCTAATTAAAATGGAAGTCCTTTAAGCATCCAATGCCGTGAACTCTATTACCTGCTTCCCTCAGAAGCAAAATATTCATAGTTTCACAGTCGAAATGGAACAGGCACTTGGTGCTTTAATAGGGAAAAAAAAAAGATCAAGTCATTATAGAGACTGCTTTTAAAGTAAGATCTGATAATACACAGGATGGAAGTTGGGTTGATTTTAAATGCACTAACAACAACCCTTAATTAGACTTTTTCTGATAAAAAAAATCTGAAAAATCCTTTCATATGCATATTTTGTTATCACTGAATCTTCCAAATATAGATAAAGCTTATTATGTGTACTTACCCATGGAAAAATGCTATAATTGCCATTAACTTTAGGTTTGGTTGAATTAAATTTCCTGTACGTCTTTCACACCTTGCATTTTAAATGCAGTAGCTTATATACTCCTTCATGAATTAGATGTCAAACACAAAAGCAGCTGGTAATTCACTCTAAAGAAAACAAAAAGCCTACAAAATGCTGTAACCTGCTAAGGAGGCTGCAAGCAAGGTGCAGTCAGTAACACAAAGATAAGAGCCTGTGATAAAACCATGAAGCCTCTTACCTTGGGGAAAGCAGAATTCAAGGGAGAAGCATTTACAAAGTAATCTTATTTACAAGAGGAACAGGCCAATATTAGGCACCTGGTACCTGGCAGATAATGCAAAGAGCAGCTAGTGCCAACAAGCTGCTATGTGTTGGAAATGAAAATAAATAGCACCTTTATGTAACTGTTCGTGAGCTGAGTGCTTATTGCTCCTGAAGTACTACAAGTGAAGCAACAATGCTATGAGGTTAAACATCTTAAAGTGTACATGTAAAAAAAGCTTTTGTGTTTATGTGGGTTGGACCATACGATGGACTGGCACCATATCCACAGCTGTTTCCTGCCTTGCACCCAGTGTTGTGGGGTAAACTCCGACTTCCATAACCCTAAACTGGATTAAGATGGTTTGAGATTTTCATGTTATGGTATGACAATTATTCTACTGTGCATACGGCACATTTCATGATAAAGAAACTACTTTCAAATGCATTCGTTTTTTTCCCTTTTAGATACCACATACTGTACATTTAGCCTGGAAAGGAATAAAACTAAACAGGATCTATAAACTGTGTGCTAGTGTGCTTTTCTGCCTAGCTGTTGTAGATGGGGAGATCTCTCTCTCTCCCTCTCTCTCTCTCTGTCTGTCTATATATCTATAGTTGGTCATTTGATTGACAAGAACTTGAATTAGCATCTGAGATGGGAATGAGGCCAGTGTGCCTGATGGGAGCTTTGCTGAGTCACATACAAAAGGCACTGAAAAAATCTGTGGAGTTCACTGCATTAGAAGAGGATTGAGAGTTTGAACTTCTTGTGATGACCAATATTATAGACTTTGTCAATTCCCCAGGGAAAATGTTCAAGATCAGTGGCAAGGGAATCTACTCTATATATATATCAAATCCTAAGCCTAAAAGTGCAATGATTTTGTGCAACGATTTTATGTGACGTTTTTATGTTTTACGTTTTTTGTCACGCTTTAAATCGGGCTTATTTTAAAACCTACATATGTATGTTTGGTATCATTATTTTTAGAATTTATTGAACTTTAATATGATGTTGTTAGATTTTCAGATTCTTATTCTATTTTTAAGTTATAAACTAAAAAATATCAAGAACTCACATCCCGAGAGACTAGACTTTGTGCCAAGAGATTTAACCATGCCCGGGGAAAATAAAAGACAAACAGTAGGACAGCTGCTGTACAGGCTTTTAAATGTTCAAAGCGCCACGTGAGATGCAGATCACACAGCACGGCAGCAGCAGCAAGCTGGCAGCTGATCAAGCAAAGAGGAGGTAAAAAAACTGTATTTGTTTCCCATTGTATCACCGTTTAAGAGGGGCTTTGGAGGAGCGACCGCGTCTCCTTGGGGTGCATTCAGCCCCCATCTACATAAAGTGAGCGGCAGAGATGCAAAGTGGTTAGTGTGTAGTGTAGGCCGGGGAGTTGGTGAGCGAACCCCCTATAAATTGTAATTTTTCTTTTGTACATTTACAGATTTTACTAATATTCTGGCTGCAATTGGTGGTTGGGTGCCAAAGGCACCAAGGGGGCTTGCCCCCTAGTACTATATAACTGTCTGGGAAACAAATCTCTGACTAAGCTGTGTGTTAAAATATTACATTTTCCACCTTAAAGAACTTGCCAGACACTCAACGGAGGGACTGTTTGAACCAGCACTTCACAGCTAGACCTGCCTAGAGGGCACTATATAAACCACCGATATAGAAAAGTATTGGGGATCTTCAATGGAGGGTGTTACATGGAACATCACTACAAGCTCATTATTTTCTGTTATGGGGTCTTTTGAAATCAATTCCTGTCCTTTTCTCTTTACAGAAAAGTGTTGTGTTTTATTTTTCTACATCATTGGAGTTTTGGAGTCTCTTTTTCAAATGTTTGATATGAAGTTTCCACAGAATATGTTTTTTGTAAGAGTCGCAATATCTTGGAAAATCAAGAATATCAGTTTAATTGCAAATTTTTTGCAGGGGCAGGCTAAATTAGCTATTTTAAAATGAGACGGAATAACAATAAGAATGCACTAACTAATGATACATTACTGATATATAAGGTTTTAGTTAAAAGCAAATTAAAAATAGAATTTGCATACCTGAAAAGCATTGACATCGGGTTTTATACACATATGAGGTGTTAGGGAAGTGTTGTTCTCTGTTGGTAAGGGGGAATTAATTATGGATTGGTGATGGGGGCTTCCCTTCAGAAGCCAGTTGTTTTGATTGATATCTATTTTCCTTTGTTTTTTCTGCAGTGACTTTCAATTTTATTTCTTATATTTAATTAAATGTATAATTGTTCTTTTGTTTAATAAGATTTTTAAAAACAAAAAACCTGTTGTCACACACATGCACATAGGGGTCAGTTTAGTGGCTCTGGTGTTTGGCACTGTTTTCTAATGCCTTTTCTCTTTATCCCTCTGCAAACCGGAAGATTGACAGCTGTAACATGTCTGAAGTCACTTTCGATATCGATCTGCCCACCACTTCCCTGCCGGAAGGACTGAAGACTAGAAGATCCGCCACCTTGAGACAGTTCAATTGGGAACTTATGTCTGCAAGGATGTTTCTGCAATTAATTTGTGTGGTTTTTTTTTGTTTTTTTTGTGTTTATTGCACTTAAGTTATAGGGCGGTTGCCAGGCTGGTGCCCCAACTCTTTATCATGGTCTGTCTGTTCTTATACACTACCTACTCTATTGTCACACGTGTGAGTGTAGAAGGCAAGTTAAGGGCTCTGGTAATGGTTATTACCATCTGAACCAGGGGTTGGCACTGTTTTCTAATGCCTTCTATCTTCCTCCTTTTGCGGAACAGAAAACTTACAGCCACTGCACTGCTGATCTCACTTATAAATCAGGATCCGGACATTTCAAATCATATCTTTGTTAAAATATTTATTTTCCTTCTTTGCTACCCATCATAAAGGGTCACGTTCATGCCCCAAACCTTTTTCTGTGTTCAGTCTCCTCTCTTACGCCATCTATCTATCTATCTATCTATCTATCTATCCCTATGTGCACCTACTAGTTAGTTACTGTGGTGTAATACGACCTTAAGAAATTATATTTTGATCTTAATTATACTTCCAAAGCACAAATGACACTTTAGAGTAAAGAGTATCTACAGAGCACCTATCAGGCACTCTCCGCTGAGTAGTAAGACCTTAACTAAGGCTTTGTTTGTGTTACATAGTAACATGTGGCTGATAAATGCACTAGAAGTAGTCCTAATGTCTCTATTTTAAAGTGTTACCAAATTTTCCCAGCTGTAATACTTCCCAAACATGAAGTAAAATTTTAGTTCACAACCTTGCCTTATAGAAAGACTTTAGCCTTTCTAAGTTGTGCGAATAGCGAGAGCAGTCCTACTGATTAGAGAGTAGTATAACAACAAGCTCATGTGGATCTAAGCCGCTTGCACTTCTGGTGCTCGACATACTTCCTAATACAGCTGGCTGCAAATCTACTTAGAGCTGCAGCTGCGGCTCAGCGATATCAAAGTCTGACAGAACTCCACAATAGCTGCAAATCCTCGGAGTACTGATATTTCTTTCAAAACACAATGTGGACCCATAAAAAGAAAAGGGAGCTAAATGTTCAAACTACGTTGACTATGAGGAATGAAGAATGAACTCTACAGGGAGATTCAGCTTAAAGCAACAACGAGCAGTTCCACCGCTGAGCATTTTATGCCTGAAGATGGACATTTCTGCACTTTCCAAAGTTTTGATTGCTGAAGATAAAACTTTTTGTCTTCCAATAAACTTGTCACAGTTAAGGGTAAGCTAGGAATTGTTTTTTTTCATTCCTGAAAGTTGAAAGATAGCATTTTCTCATGCCGTGGGGATTTAACAGTTCACCCAATGGTGGATGCAAGGAATTTATCCTAATACAATTGTTCAGTTTAATCCAGTTACTCCTTGCGCTGGCTGACATTGTGGCTAAGACCAAGTTTGCCCCACGGAATTTACGTTTGCTTGGACTGGCAAAGATAATAAACTGAGAGTTAATGAGAAGGGCAATGGGCAAAGGGCAAAGGGGTTCTGGACCTGAAAACTAGACTTCAGGTGAGATTAGTATGTGTCCGTCATTAATAATTTCTAAGTTTGAACTTAGTGTAATTTATTGGGGGGAATGTTGGAGACAGCAATAGGGTCCTGTCACTTTTAAACTTAGGTTCAGTTAAATATTAGATTTGCTAAATCAGAACACACTTGAGGCAAACTTTTTGATATCAGTATGTCTTTTAACATTCACTTTACAAAACGATCTCAAAACTGTTTTATCCAGGTTAAAGATATTGGTAAATTAATTATACTTCTAGTAGGACTACCTACTGCAATGTGTTATTCACAATCTGCTCAAACCATACCATATGAAGCTTTCAGTTACTTCAAAATTCTGCTTCAAGAATCATTAATAGAGCTAGAAAGTATGGCCGCATAACGTCTATTCTTTAGATTGGCTTCAAAGCCCCATTACCTATCTGAACTATTCATTACATTCAAACCTGAGCGCACTTCATAATCTCAATAAAGATTCAATAAATTAATGAAACAGTTGGCATTAGAGCATCAAGCTATAGGAGCTATGAGCTGCCTGCTTATGTATAGTGCCTATAAAAAATATTCACCTCCTAGAAAGTTTTCAGTATTTATTGTTACACAACATTGAATTACAGTGTACTTACTTTGGCTTTTTTGACACTTATCAGCAGGAAACAAAATGGTCTAAGTTAATCACAAATATAAAACACAAAATAACTGATCACATAATTATTTACGCCTTCAAGTCAGAATTTAGGCTACTCCTAAGTGGCTTTGGCGTTCTTCTTGGGGTTGTTGTCTTGTTGAAAAACAAATTTTCTCCCAAGGCGCAGGTTTCTTGCAGACTGTATCAGGTTTTCCTCCAGCAAGTCCCTGTATTTTGATGCACTGATTTTACCCTCTGCCCTCACAAGCCAGAGACTAATACAGAGAGGCATCATCTCTAAAGCATGATGCTGCCACCACCTGCTTTGTTTAGTCTGATGGTCAAATACACTCAACTCAGACTATACAGTAGAACGTTATTCCAGTTGAGGCCATGTGCGTTCTGGCCTACTTTAGCTAAGATGTCATGTGCAGTGGCTTTCTCTTTTCCCCTCTCCTATAAAGATATGACTGGTGAAGTGCCTGGGCAACACTTAGTGTCTGCAAAGTCTGTCCAATCTCATACTCCTTTTAAGTTCTCATACTGTACATCTCTTGTCTAGTCTTCTTCTTTCATGATCACAGAGTTTTTGTGGATGGCCTACTCTAGGCAGATTTTTAACTGTGCCATACTCTTTTCATTTCTTTATGGTTGAACTAAAGAAATATTCATTGACTTGGATATTTTCTTGTCTCCATCCTCTGACTTCTGCTTTTTAATCGGCTTTTCATGGAGTTGCTGGGGGTGTTTTTTTGCCTTCATTGTGTGGGTTAGGCTGCCATGTTGGTTCACCACAAGTTGGCCCTTTCACATACAGGTGCATTTACGCTACAACTAATTAAAACCCCAGGAAAGGTCATCGCCATTGAACTAATTCTGTGACTTCTAAAACCAATTGTCTGCACCAGTGATACTGAATAGTTATGCAACCAAAAAAGCAAAATTAAATCCACTGTGATTCAACATTGTATAAGAATAAAATCTGAATACTTCTTTGACAGATGGCACGGTGGTGCAGTGAAATTGCTGCTGCCTTGCACTAAGGAGACCTGGGTTCACTTCCCAGGTCCTCCCTGTGTGGAGTTTCCATGTTCTTCCCGTGTTTGTGTGGGTTTCCTCCGGGTACTCCGGTTTCCTCCCACAGTCCAAAGACATGCCGGTTAGATGTACTGGTGATCCTAAATTGTCCCTAGTGTGTGCGCCCTGCGGTGGGATGGGCCCTGCCTGGTGTTTGTTCCTGCCTTGAACCCTGTGCTGGCTGGGATTGGCTCCAGCAGACCACCATAACACTGTGTTAGGAAATAGAGCGTTGGGAAAGGACCGATTTGGCTTTTTATTGACACTGCAAGAGATGTTCCTTCTGTCTCCACTTTTAAATGCAGGCTGAAGACTCACTAGTTCAGTCCAGCATACCCTGACTAGAGCTTCTGATTAGCTATGCATATTGCATCTTTTTTAGTAAATCATAAAAAAGAAGTATTACCATAACTAGTTATTCAACATATTCTAACCCATTTCTCTTCTTGGTGTCCTGCTGTGGCACTTGGTGCCACTGTTATGCTGCAATGCTATTCTACTGCTCATGGAAAAGATACCTGAAATGTTTTGGAACCTTGAAATCCAAGGATGAATCCAAGAATAAAATGACTTCGTCATCTTATTGGACTGCACACCAGAAAGCTGTATTGAACCGCAGAATTTCTACTAGGGGGTAAGCAGCCAGTGGGCCGACATCTTGTGAACTATGACTGTGTCCAGGTTTGTCTATAACTTTGGATTATAACCGACAATGAACCACTTTGACTAAAATTTCTGTTTTCCTGTCCTCTCATGTCTACTGGACATACCTCAATAATAAATGAAAAAAATGAAAATTAAAAAAAATTGCAAAATAAATCGTATTTCTCTACAAGTAAAATTCATGTCATTAACATAAGACGAAAGGTGTCTAGTCCTGTCTGGAATCATTTACATGCATAAATTACGCATGCACCTGCCTGTCATTTAGTATTTAAATTATAATCTCTAGGTAAAAAAAGAAAGAAATCACCTGACTTCCTGCCATATGTAGACATTTTCTGTTAAACAATCCTAACTTTTCTAATTATGATGACAATCTTGCCAACACCACTCCTAAGAATGCATATTAAGCAGAAAAGAAACTTGAAGCTCCACAGCACTTCGAGAGTGCATACTGTTAACATTCTTAAAAGACTGGGTTAATAATTTGATTTTACTGAGGAGAAAAAATAATAATGCACATAATTGGACTCTTTAGTGTGTCTCTCTGTGAAAAATATGTACCAAGCTAAATCCTGTGACCCTGTGGTGATGTGAACGAGGGGCATAAATAGAATTGTGACAGATTTCATGCATTTTGCAACTTCAGAAAGAACACAGGTGAACACACGAGTGTGAACAACAGACTTTAGGAAGCAATAGTCCTTGTTTTCTACTCCAAAAGAGAAAAAAATATAGTGAATTTTGTATCTTACAATTGCAAAATCACCTAAAAACTCATTTTAGTGTCAGTTTCACAAAACTGTGTATAAATCAAAACTTGTCTGTTTTGCTTATCATTTTGGTTATTAATACTTCTGCTCTGAAGCTTGTGCTCGGTCATAGTTGGGGTGAAATTTGCAAGTTCCTGTTGTGTCTGTGTGTGCTCTTCCCCAAATACTTCAGTTTTCCTCCCATGTGCCCAAAGATGCAAATGCTAGTTTAAGTGACGATTCTGTATTTTTGTACAGGATATGTTCAATGCATTGTCAAAAATATGCTGTTTACTCACTTAGAATAATATGAAGGATTTCTGGAATGGACTGGGTATAATTACTGGACTCAAACAATCCAGGGATCAAATGCTAGAAGGGGATATGGACAAAGCTAATGTCCTGAACCAAAATGTTTAATGGATTTTCTTTCCCCCTGCCACCTTCTTCTAATGACTAGTATCCCCACACCATCCCTACTAAATCAAAAGCTCCAACCACATCAGCTGGAATGGCCAGTGACAAGTCCACCTCCAACCATCAGTGAGGGCTGTTCATAACTGAAGACCAAGTAAAGAGACAACTGAGGAAACTACACACAGGAAAAGCTGACTCAATGGAGTAAGCCCTCAAGTTCTTAAGGCCTCTGCTGACCAACGTTGTGGTGTTACCTGTCTCTAAGGCTCCAGAAAGTGTCACTCCTGTGGAAAACATTCTTGTTCCAAAGAAGGCAGGCACCTCTTCAGCTAATGACTACAGACCAATGGCACTTAACTCTCACAACATGAAGACCTTTGAGAGACTGGTCCTGGACTATATGAGTCCTCTTGTGTTAGACCACTGTGGTGGACCCACTGCAGTTTGCCTATCAGACAAAGATTGGAGTGGAAGATGCATTGATCTTCTCCACAAAGCTTATTCTAACCTGTACAAAGCTGACAGCACTGTGAGGATTCTGTGTTTTGAATTCTCCAGTGCCTTCAATATCAGCCAGTCATCCCTGTTAAGGGATAAACTCAGAGATATGCAGGTGGATGAGCCTATGGTATCCTGGATAATGAACTGTCAGGCAGACCGCAGTTTGTGTGACTCCAGGGCTGTGTTTCTGATACAGATGTGAGCAACATTGGAGCACCACAGTGCTGACTCCTTTTCTCTTCACTCTTTTGTTTGTACAACTCTGACTACAAATATAACACCAGATCATGTCACTTGCAGATGTTTCTGCACTTATGGTGTGTACTGATAAGGATGATGAGACAGAGTAAAGCAGTCAACTGGAGAACTTTGTTTCATGGTGCAGAAGGAACTGTGGGCATCTTAACATGACCAAAAGCAAGGAACTGGTCATTGACTTTCACCACACCAAACAACCTCTATTTCTGGTCACTATTCAGGGAGTGGATGTAGAGGTGTTGCACTTCTACAAGTACTTGGGGATCCAAATTAATGACATGTTGGACTGGTCTCAGAACACAGTGGTACTGTAGGCTCTTCTTCCTTAGCAGACTGTGTTCCTTTAATGTAGGAAGTGACATCCTTCACATCTTCTATAACTCTGTGATGGCCAGTGCAATTGTCTTCACTGTGGTTTGCTGAGCTGGAAACATCACTTCAACAGAGGCCCACCAAATCAGCAAACCAATTAGAAGGACAGGCTCAGTTATAGGACACACTCTGGACCCCCAGCAGGTAGTAGCAAAGTAGAGAAGCCTGAAGGCAGTGTTTACTGGCTAGTGTATGGTAGCCAGCTTAACACTATACTGTTATATCTTAAAAATAAAAGTGCCAAAGTTGTACTTCATGGTGATGCCATAGGTGAATAATTTTTGCTCATCAAAAGTGCCATCCACAGAAAAGTTCCAAAAATAACCTTTTATTTACATGTGTAACTAAATAGACATGAATAGACGATGACAGATTTGTGAAATACTAATGACGACTGATTTGAATAGGTCTCTTGCAGTATATACTAACACAAATTAAGTTCAGGGTTTTCTGACCTGTTAATATCCTGCTAGGAAGCCTAGTAAACATTGCAACAAGGCGCTATATTGGTGCCGGACCTGACACAGACAGACATGGAAGACACACTTAAAAAAACAAATAATTATTTATTTTCTTCATCTGTGGGCTACATCTTCCCTGTACCCACAAATTCAACATAGTCCCCACAAGCACAACACAAATCAAATGTTCTTCTCTCCTCCACTCCTCCTCAGCAGGCTTTGTCCTCCTCCTCCTCCTCCCGACTCTGGCCACCGGAGTAGTCGCTGCTGGCTCCACCCAGATGTGCTCCAGGTACTTGATGACTTCATTTCCAGCAGCACTTCCAGGTGTGGTGGAAGGAATGCCCATAAGGGCTCAGCAACTCCAGCTGCAGCACCCCCTGGCGGCGCCTGCAGATCCCAGCAGGGTGGCATCAAACTCCAACTCCCATAAAGCCCTGTGGGACTCCGAGGCACCGCTGCAGCCCAGGAGGGTTGCCATCCAGCGTCCCAGGGGAGATAACGTATCAGCCATACTTGCTCCCCTGGTCATCTCAGCATGGAGGCCCAGCCAGGCAAGGGCCCCGGCCACACGCTACAACATTAAAGAGCTCTGTTTTGGAACCCCTTTAGAAGTCCAAAGGAACAGTTTCATTTGCTGTTGGACATGTGGGCATTGGGAGCATTTTATAGGTTTATGCTGGATAATTACAGAGAAGGAATTAAGTGTGACACCACTACTAACTATTGCTCTATCTGTTTCCTTAAGGTGGAGGATGAGAAAACCACAGAGGACCACTGAGTTCACGTCAGGTATGATCAAAGCGCCATCTCTTCCAGTTTCAGTGGGATATAACTTGAAGACCCACAGGAAGTTGGCGTTCATGCATAGACAATCTTCTATAGAGACAAGGGCTCTAAGTCTCTGAAGAGTTTCTCTTTCAACAATGGCAAATGTTGATTGTTTATGATTGTGCCCTATTTTCACAATCTGGACATTACAATTTAAGTGGGCATCCTGCAGGACACCAACTCTCATTTCTTTACTCCTTTTCTAAATTTACAATGCAGTGCTCCCTTCCCAAAATGAAATGGCTGTTTGTCAAGCAATGGTTGTATGAGGAAGCTTACAATCCAGTAAAGTTAAGTATTAAGTTAAGCAATAACTAAGAATTGGGATGAAACACTAGGAAAACGCAGCTATCAGCTAACCAGGAAAGCTTGATGGACTGAATGGTCTCCTCTTGTTTGTCAGACTTCCATGTTCATGTTCTGCATGTCAAGGCACAGTCACACAGACACTAACACCCTCTTCCATTGAGGCTCATTTAGAGTCACCTATCCTACCAGGGCACAACTTTTGAAAGTTGAAAGAAACAAGGCATTCCCAAAGAACAAGGGGAGGATGTCCTAAAGCATATCCAGTTATTCCAGCCACCAGCTTGGCAAGATCTTGTAAGGCTCCGCGGTCTCTAAAAGTTCAGATAAAAAGGTTGCATCTGCTGGCTTTCATTTCAGATTAAATCCAAGAGAAGCGGTCAGATTGTGTAAAGTAAGCCTGTTTTATTCAAGTAGCAGGGTTAACACATCTACTGTACATCTTTTTTTCCCCCTGGTCTTTACTTTTTTTTTTCCTTTCCTTGCGGCTTTTTGACTGACATCTTGCTCTGTGATGGACAGGCTATGCCTGTTGAACTTGCCAGCAACTGAGCACTGAAAGTGATGCCACAGACATTTAATTCAAAAAATGTCCTGTGAAGCGTAGCATCAGTCTAAATGATATATGCTGCTCTGATTGCAACAGGGAAAGAGATTAGCCTTGGCATGAGTATTAGCTTACAGCAGTAGATTGGGAGACCTGTAAAAATGTCAGGGATATCATACAGCTACTGGGAGGCAACTGCCTAGGTTGTGTATTAAAAGCAGCTGAACAGCTAGAAACAATCTAGATAATAATACATAATCGAGCTGCATTAAACTGTCAGCAGGAGCAGGTTCAGCCTGAGCCAAGTCGTCCTTTAAGTCTCTTTTCGTTGGATGACTCAACTCTTTATATTTTTTATGATTTTCCTTATGAATCAGTTTATTCAAGTGGCACTGCACTTCCTAAAGGACTTGCAGAGAGCGTGCAAACTGCACACAGACAGTGACAAGGCTAGGATTCTGACCAAATCTCCCGAGGCTGTGTGGTTGCTTTACAGTAATAAAATCCTGATCACAGTGCTGAGAAGTTTTCCTTCTACATTGTGAAGCTGGCATGTTTTCCTCACATTGATGCAGGATAATGTGGGTAACTCCCACAGACATACTGTAAGGTTCACGGTGCAGAGTGATTACTTTCATGCTATTCAGGGATGCAGTAAACATCCCTGTACAAGACAGACAATCATCAAAGTGATCAATCAATCGATTACATCATTTTCAATCATTTCTGACATAAGACACAAATAGGTAACACTGAGTGGTGTCTTTGGGTCTACCATTCCTTGAATTTATACCACTTTTCCTTTAACTCCAGGACCTGCAAGGATCCATTCATTACAAGGCAAGAAGTATAAGGGAGGCATTATATAGTCAATTATGTAAAATGTTAAGTGACAGGTGTTTAGGTTATGATCCTTGTAGAAGACATCGAGGAATTTACTGAGGGGCTAATTGTTTTGCATGCTAATACGATTCTTGAAATGAAATTAAAGTAATAAAGTAATATATACTCACTGTGCTATCCATCTAAGTAATCAACATAGACTTCAGCGTTAATGTTTGCAGTGCATAATCTATTGGCATGTATTTTCTAATGTATGAAATAATAAAATACATTGCATTTGTCATTCCAACAGATAGCGCATCACAAACATTTGTATTAATAAAATGCATTGCTACAAATTTTTGTGATCGCCATCTGTTGAAATGACAAATGCAATGTCTACGTCTCTGTTATATGCCATTAGGTGTGGAATTCATAAAAGAAGTGTTAATGTTTGTGATGTACCATATATCGGAATGGCAAATGTCATGCATTTTATTTCTGAAAAAGGTTTATGCTGAGTCATTTGCTGAACTGACAGAGACATGGCAACCAGATGGACACACAGATACACAGACATCCAAAAACTTCATTAAGGTGGACAATTACATAAAGGAAGGGGCAAGTGGAAAAATGTGATAAAAATTTAACAATTGAAAGGACAAAATCTTCTTTTTTGACATGAATAATGAGTCTGGTGCCAAAAAAAAAGCCAGTTCCACTAAAGCCAATGTCACATTACGCAACTTCTAGCTGTAGGGTATGTTGCACTTAGCAAATACAGTTACTGATCTTATCATTTTAAATGACTGAAAATCACTGGGAATGTCAAATTAGCAACTGCATGTCGACTTTCCAGGACAGTCATGCTTGCCTCTTTTTCTGATAACCAATAGCATTGCTGCTTGGCGGAGCCAGTGGTGTGTGTAGGGTTAACAAGGACAGCGAGGTCAGCTGTAATTTTCACCTTTTTTTCTATTTTCTATTCTGTCGTGGTAAAGAACAGATGAAACATTAGACAAGTGAGCTTCTCTTCTCTTTGTGAGGTCAAAAACACCAACATTCCTTATTCGTCATCACTGCTTTATATGAATCGTACATATTTCCAGAGGAATAATCATTGCTTGACAGCTTATACGTGCAAACAGCCCACCACTATAACTAAAGGAGTTTGTTTTTGTCAGGGCAAGTTGTAGTGAGTCTCCAGGTATGTCAAAGCAAAAGACTGGCCTTCATGGGAGTGCAACGCTGACTGCCTCGGACTCACTAAGCAGATTGTAAATGATGCCTGCAAATGAAAATCGCTTGAAGAGTCATCTGCTGGGACACAGCCTTGTAATCTTGGCGTCTGTATGATGGCGTAGACTTACAGTGGGTACGGAAAGTATTCAGACCCCCTTCAATTTTTCACTCTTTGTTATATTGCAGCCATTTACTAAAATCATTTAAATTAATTTTTTTCCTCATTAATGTACACACAGCACCCCATATTGACAGACAAAAAAAAGAATTTTTGAAATTGTTGCAGATTTATTAAAAAAGAAAAACTGAAATATCACATGGTCCTAAGTATTCAGACCCTTTGCTCAGTATTTAGTAGAAGCACCCTTTTGAGCTAATACAGCCATGAGTCTTCTTGGGAAAGATGCAACAAGTTGTTCACACCTGGATTTGGGGATCCTCTGCCATTCCTCCTTGCAGATCCTCTCCAGTTCTGTCAGGTTGGATGGTAAACGTTGGTGGACAGCCATTTTTAGGTCTCTCCAGAGATGCTCAATTGGGTTTAAGTCAGGGCTCTGGCTGGGCCATTCAAGAACAGTCCCAGAGTTGTTGTGAAGCCACTCCTTCGTTATTTTAGCTGTGTGCTTAGGGTCATTGTCTTGTTGGAAGGTAAACCTTCGGCCCAGTCTGAGGTCCTTAGCACTCTGGAGAAGGTTTTTGTCCAGGATATCCCTGTACTTGGCCGCATTCATCTTTCCCTCGATTGCAACCAGTCGTCCTGTCCCTGCAGCTGAAAAACACCCCCACGGCATAATGCTGCCACCGCCATGCTTCACTGTGGGAACTGTATTGGACAAGTGATGAGCAGTGCCTGGTTGTCTCCACACATACCGCTTAGAATTAAGGCCAAAAAGTTCTATCTTGGTCTCATCAGACCAGAGAAGCTTCAGGTGTCTTTTAGCAAACTTCATGAGGGCTGTCATGTGTCTTGCACTGAGGAGAGGCTTCCGACAGGCCACTCTGCCATAAAGCCCTGACTGGTGGAGGGCTGCAGTGATGGTTGACTTTCTACAACTTTCTCCCATCTCCTGACTGCATCTCTGGAGCTCAGCCAAAGTGATCTTTGGGTTCTTCTTTACCCCTCTCACCAAGGCTCTTCTCCCCCGGTAGCTCAGCTTGGCCAGACGGCCAGCTCTAGGAAGGGTTCTGGTCGTCCCAAACATCTTCCATTTAAGGATTATGGAGGCCACTGTGCTCTTGGGAACCTTAAGTGCAGCAGAAATTTTTTTGTAACCTTGGCCAGATCTGTGCCTTGCCACAATTCTGTCTCTGAGCTCTTCAGGCAGTTCCTTTGACCTCATGATTCTCATTTGCTCTGACATGCACTGTGATCTGTAAGGTCTTATATAGACAGGTGTGTGGCTTTCCTAATCAAGTCCAATCAGTATAATCAAACACAGCTGGACTCAAATGAAGGTGATCTCAAGGATGAACATGTAAACTCCACACAAATATAAATATATGAGTGTCACAGCAAAGGGTCTGAATACTTAGGACCATTTGATATTTCCGTTTTTCTTTTTTAATAAATCTGCAACAATTTCAAAAATTCTTTTTTTTGTCTGTCAATATGGGGTGCTGTACATTAATGAGGAAAAAAATTAATTTAAATGATTTTAGTAAATGGCTGCAATATAACAAAGAGTGAAAAATTGAAGGGGGTCTGAATACTTTCCGTACCCACTGTAAATCAAGTGATGAGCGAAGCAGGAATGATCCAATATGCACACAGCTTTCTGAAACTAAAACTAAAATTCATTTTACAAGCGATTTAACTATTGCAAAATGCAAAACACACTGAAGAGTGAGATTTTTATTTGAGTGAAAAACAAAGAATACTGCTCCCTCTAGCTTCATTCACACTTCTGTATTTCATTGTGTTTGCTTCTACAGCTGCATAAAGCATGTAATCCACACCACACTGGAAATATCAATTCTATTCATGCCTTTTGTTGACATCATCACAGAGGAGTGCATGTTTTTTAAAAATATGGCATGCTGCATATTTTCTATATGAAGACACGCTAAAATACTCATAGCAACTACATTATCCTAGCTGAGGATATGCAGGATTTTTTTTACTAGATATCTTTATTTAAATAACAAATGACAGGCAGACATATGCAGAATTAATGCAAGAAAATGCTTCCATATAGCAACTAAATGCCTTTCTTGTTGCGAGAAATTTCATGGGAAGTGAAACACAATTTATTTTGTGAGCAAAATGTAGAGATTTTCTGCCATTACAATACATGTAAATCATTACATCTATAGTACTGACCACAATGTCTATATAAATTTGTTCAGTCCCTTGATTTGCTGAGAATCAAGTGAGCTACAAAATATCATGGCTGATTCTTGGACCATTCGGATAAATATTACAGAAAATAACTCAAGACCTTGGCCTGGTTCCACCAGAGCTGTATAACTGCAGTAATCAAGAAGAAAGAAAGTAACTGATAAGCCTGGTCTGGACTGCTAACAGGAAAGCATTTTGAGGAAGGGTCCCTGTGAAGTCCCTTTTGGTCAGTGAGTTTCCTCTTGGTGATCGATCTATCTACAGTGTATCTAAATATTAGTAGTGTCTTCCCTATCTATCTATCTGTCTATCTACTGTATCTATCTGTCTGTCTGTCTGTCTGTCTATCAGCCTTTGTGTTTTCCTTTGTGTAACATTCCCTTTTTGCAATACAGTTAACAGCTCTATAATGTAATTAGGCATGGCAAGCACTATACGACATAAACATCAATGTTCTAATGATTCATTCTCATAAAGTATACTCTAGGGAACAATTAATCTTTATCCCTTTAGTGGACTTTTTCAAGAGCTTCTATTCCATTCTGATGAGACTGTGGGTAGACATTTGAGTGACATCTGACCTGGTTGCCATACAGTCTCAGTGTCGCCTCTTGTGATTTATTCTCTGCTGTCCTTGAAATGCATTCAGCCCTTTTTATAGTCTCTTGACTCTGACGGGAGGCCTTCGAGGAATAATTCACAAACTCCTGGTCCTTGTGAAAGGTGACTTTGACTCATGAGAAGATAAGATTCCTAACAAAGGAAAGGAGGCCACTACAACCTGTCACGTTGCCTAGTGTCCCCAGTATCTCATCCTTAAGCTTCCTAGATTGTTTTCTTCCAAACAGGATCCACAGAATGTCAAGTAATATAATTTTTTATGATAATCCTGTATTTTTTGAGTGCCAGATCCATTACTTTGCATCGTATGCTTGTTATCCTTTCACTGAGGATCAATCTTAAGTGCATCTTTCATGAACTGGGGGGATTAGTGCCCATTTACAGAACCCTAATACACTGAAGTGAAATTCATTTTTCAGGCCATTTTATTCCTTTTTTATTAATTTTCTGAGCTGAATAATTCTTAGGTTAGCAACAAGCAAAGCAGCCCTATCAGAAGACTCAATTTTATGCCATGGCGTCTACAGTTATGAAGGTTCCATGTTCTTCCCATATTGGCTATAACATCCTCACTTAACTCCCATAAGCCCTGCACTACTCTGTGCTGCTAATTATCATTCATTCATTTTCTAACCGGATAGTCCAGTTTAAGGTTGTGGGAAGCTGTTGACTGACAGTACTGGACACAGGGAGTCGACCAACCCTCGATGGCATACCACTCCACCACAGGAGTCACTCATGCACACATCATTCTCTCTCAGGGAAATTTTGAATTTCCAATTAACTTAAAGTGTACAAGTTTAAGACATGCAAGGACACAGACTTTGAGAAAATTATGAGAACTTTCCTAAAGCAAGGGACCTAAAACTTATAATTAAACACGGCACCAAAGTGCCTTCCCAGGCCAGTTTTCTATATTTAATTACTTCTAATTCAGCTGTCTCCAACTCCAGTCCTGGAGAGCTACTGTGGCTGCAGGTTTTCATTCCAACCCTTTTCTTAACTAGTGACCAGATTTTGCTGCTAATTAACTCTTTGCCTTAATTTTAATTAATGCACAACTTAAGTCTCAGGCCCCTTAATTATTTCTTTTATCCTTAATTAGCAACCAAACAATATTAAGACACAAAATGAACCAAAACATAAACAACAACCTGCGTCCATCACACAATAACTGAAAATAAAGAAAGGTGAAGGCCTCAGTAATGTTGATCTGCTCAGGTCCACAAAACATTTTGACAGCGCTCTTAAAAAAAGAAAATCAACAGTTTTGGAAATGTCTGCCATGGCAGAATGAGCACAATGGAACTAAACAACGGGTTTAATTAGCAATAAGAATTGGTTTCAAGTTAAGAAACTGAATGAAGGTTGGAGTTTGAGGCCCCAACTTAGTTGGTTATCTGTTGGCACACTTCAAATCAAATTTATGTTTCGGTGCCGTTTAAGGAAAAAAGAATCCATTCAGTGGTCAGAGTCTCAAGAAAAGTCAATTAAAATAAAGGGAAATAGTTAATTAGCAGCAAAAACCAGTCACTAATTGAGAAAAGAATTAGAATGAAAACTTGCAGCTACAGCAGCTCTCCAGGACTGGAGTTGGAGACCCCGATCTAATTAGTTCAAATGTGCATTGGTGTGTTTTTTGGGTAGACAATATTTTGCCATTCTGATCTGATTGAACTCATGCATAACATTCTTGGCAAGCAGAAATTGAAAATGAATTGATGGGATGGAAGCTAGAGAGCAGTTTACTGTATTAAGCCCTTGTAGACGATTGTCACGAAATCACTTCAAACCACTGAATGCAGCCGAGGTGACGCATGTATCCCGCCAATACCAGTTGATGCTTATTCAATACGTACCAAGGATCATATTGGAAGCACTGGTCATGCCATCTAGCAGTCATAGTGGAAACTAGATCCGCCTGATGGAAGCAAAGTGTTGGTGTGACCGTGCACATGGATTTTGGCTGCTAATTTCGAGAAATTGTCCAAATTTGAGGTAAGTTGTGCTAAAATAAAAATATGTATCAGCTTATTGTTTGCCTGTGTGCTATATTCAAATTAACAAACTCCACTTAATTTAGCATCTGCTTGACAGCAAAAACATAAATAATGTCTTTTTTTATATAATTGTAAATAAATTTAGGCAACAAGGGGTTAGGGGGTTTCAAGAATTCTATTCATGCTAAGTTGTACTTTATGGAAAGATCTAGAGCTACTCCAAACAACGTTTAAAATGTTTCTCTTGTTTACTTTGCTATTAAGGAGCATGGCCAGCTGGGCAGGCATTCATGCTAAATAGCAGTGGGACGTATCCCACTGCTAACTCACTGCACCATATTGTACCATTAGAAAATGATTAGAACATTAAAGCAGTCTAGATGAGAACAGGCCATTCAACCCAACAAAGCTCAGCAGTCCTATCCACTTATTTCTTCCAAAATAACATTAACTCAAGTTTTGAAAGTCCTACTGTGTACCACTCTACTTGGTAGCTTATTCCAAGTGTCTATCATTCTCTCTGTTAAGAAAGAAATTCCTAATGTTGTGTGAAATCTACCCTTAACAAGTTTTCAACTGTGTCCTTGTGTTCTTGATGAACTCATTTTAAAATAACAGTCTCGATTCACTGTACTAATTTCCTTCATAATTTTAACCACTCCAATGGTGTCTCCTTTTAATCTTCTTAAGCACATTGACAGAGTCAGAAGTTTGAATAGGGGCTGTCAGATCATTCCACCAGCTAGAAACTACGCATGAAAAGAGTCTAATGTAGATTGAGAATTGATGCCATAGAGAGGTGACATCACCAGACACCATTCATCAGCAGACCTGAGTAAGCGAGAAAGTGCATAGAACGTCTCAAGTGTCTCCATACATATCGGTGCTGACCCACTGACTGCTTTGTAGGAAAGCGTCAAGGATTTGAACTTAGTATGTGTTGCTATATGTTCAAGGTTTCTTTATTTAGTCATTTTTATACCAGAAAACATAAAATTTGCCTTCTCGGTTGCATTAATGATAAGACAGACAGAAATTAAACAAAACAAATAGAGACAAGACAGATTAAGTTAAGGCAGTTTGATAATGCATATTTACACAAAAATGTTTACAGAATACATATCAAACCCTAATCATTTTCTCTGATATTCCTTATTAAAAAGTCATATGGCACTGGGAAGAAAGAGATTTCTGGAGCAGTTTGTATGGGTTTTCAAAGCGACTACCCTTCCTGATTTACTGAAGTTAAGTTGGATGTTTCTCATCAGTTGAGATGATTTGCAGTTTCTTTAGCATTGCCCTCTGACACACACTTGCTAGATCATCTATACATCAGCCTCAATACCTTTAGATGTATGCTTAGTAATCTGCTGGGGCTTTTTTAAATTTTGGTTTGTCAGACCAGTAAACCAGGCAATGATACTGAAAGTCATAACTAACTGGACCATACTGTGACAAAAGGACAATATGAGGTCCTTGTCTACGTTTAATAGTTAGAGTTTATGGGGGGAAAAAAGAGGAAGCAGTGATTGCATTTAGAGAATTTTTTTGTATTTGCATTCCAGTTAAGACTGTGATCTTGATTTGTTCCTAAGTATTTAAATTCATTCACAATTTCTATCTTCTCCCCAAAAACAACAATGGGTGAACATACAGATTTTTTTTTCTCTTAAAATCAAATATCATTTCTTTGGTCTTTTTTACATTCAGAGTGAGATCAGTTTATCATACAGTTCACTTGATTTAGATGAGGGATCCCCAACTCCGGTCCGGAAGGGCCCCAGTGGCTGCAGGTTTTCATTCTAATCCTTTTCTTAATTAGTGACCTATTCTTGCTGCTAATTAACTTCTTTTGAATTGATTTTATTTGACTTGCTCTTGAAGACTCAAACCCAATAATTGTTTCTTTTTCCTTAATTAGCAACCAAACAATAATGAACCGAAACACGACCAGCAAACTGTGTCGATCATACAATATCTTAATATAAAGAAAGGTGAAAGTCTTAGAAATGCTGATCCGCTCAGGTCCCCAAAATATTTTAACTGTGCTCTTAGAAAACAGAAAATCAACAATTTTGGAAATTGCACAATGAGAGCAGCAACAAGCCATTAAATTAAAGAACAGGTTTAATTAATAACGAGACTCAGAACTTAATTAAGCAACGGGGTAGAGTGAAGTTGGTTGGAGTTTGAGGCCTTGACTTAGATGGTCTTCTGTTGGCTCACTTCACATTTCATTTCTGTTTGGGTGCCATTTAAGGAAAGAAATGAAGCAATTCAGAGGAATTCTGAAGAAATTCAGGGGAAAAAATCTTAAAAAATCAAGTCAATTAAAATGAATTGAAAAGAACTTAATTAGCAGCAAAAAACAGTGCATTAATTAAGAAAAGCGTTAGGTTGAAAGCCTGTAGCCACTGGAGCCCTCAAGGACCGGAGTTGGGGACCCCTGAATTAGATAATGGCTTTTATCCACCCCAGATATGCATCCCGTGAGCATGATGTCATCAGCATATCTGATAACGGACCAGTTGTGATTGTTCTGTCTCAGGTCACTTATGCACTGAGTAAATGGTGATAAGAGACACCCCTGCGGACTTCCTATGTTTGAATAAATGGCTTTTGAAAAAGCATCCTGTACCTTGACTGTCTATGAACAACTTAAGGGAGGCAATGTAGTGATCTCAAACAAGGAGTGACATGTGCCTGCCTCAGGTAGTTGAACACCAGATGTGCTGCTACATTTTGAATCTTCTACATAACATTCTACAAATTCAGTTATTCCAGTTCAGTGCGAGGGACCAGAGAAACCCATCTTGGCAGCGTCAGGCATAAGGCAGTAAATAGGCCTGGACCAAGTCCATTACAGAGACCACTAATGCATACAAGGGGTCGATTTAAAATTGCTAATCAACCTAACTCACACATCTTTAAGATGTGAGAGAAAACCTACTAGACGTGGGCAGACAATGCAAATTCCACACCGAAAATCACAGGGTGTGGGATTCAAACCCAAAACACTAGATCTGTGAGGTAGCAGGACTAACCTCTGCCCCAAAATGCCTCCTTAATTTATATTTTAGGTCAAATCATATGCAAACGTCTGCTGATCTGCACTAGGATGTGTTCAAGAAGGTTAGTTTACTTCACCCCATCTGGTATTTACACAGGTTGTGCAAAGAATGGACAACGGTCAATGGTATCAGTATAATGAACAGTCACAAGTAAGACAATATCTCTCAATATTTGTCACATACTGACTGAATGTCACACAAAGGCATATGAGCTAGTAAAAAATAAGCCTTGATATTTTAGGTATGTATTTTATTTATTTACAAATTAAGCCACGAAGATAATGGAAAAATGCTTCATAAAATTAAACCTGATTTGACAGACACCTTGCGGCCACATAAACTACAGTACAGCACAAACACAAAAATAAAAGAATTTTCTTTATTTATACGGTATTTCTCTTACTTGCCTGCTCACTTATGTTACGGCTTTATTAAGAACATTAAAGTAAATGGTCCACAACTTAATTTCAAAATAGCTCAGACAGCAAAAACTGCAGAACCTTGCAGAATCTATCACTAACTGGAGTTGCAGAATCTATCACTAACTGGAGTCCGGCAACTCGCAAGACATCTCTGTCAACGTAATTTGCATACTGTCTACAAAGAGTTCTTACACAGCTGTGATGGGTAGTAGCTCCGGGTAAAATTGCAGATGGGCTCTTCTATCGAGATGTGTGACAGGGCGGACGTTTTATGAACCAAACGAGTCTTTCCACGTGTTGCCTGAGGGACTTCAAGATGCAACAGGAAAGCTCATTAGTCACAGCATCGTACTTGGCAGGTGAATTTGCAAAGTAAGGGCACTTCCATTTCCCGAAAGCTTTAGTTCTCCTAATCTTCTACTTCTGACACTGTACTCTTTGGTCTTTTACTGTATGTTGAACTCTAGGGGCAGATGGGGAATGCAACATTGCAGATTCATGCAGTAAAAATAAAATTGCATAAAGCAGCATTATTTAGTGGTCCCAAGAGTGGGGCTTGCAGTTAAATACAGCTATAACTAAACATCTGTTTTCCCCAAGATCTATAAAGAGATAACTTCAAACACGTCTGCACTTTGTAAATATTTCATATCTGAAAAAGGAAAATATTTTCCCAGGAGGACACATTTCCAATACGTCTAGAAACTGCAGCACAGATTTCTGTACAAGCAATTAAGGTGTATAGAAGATATGCCAAGCAGTTAGTGTTGTTTCCATAATAAGAGAAGGTCAATTATTTTTTCATGTCTTTTAAAGCTGAAGACTGACTAAGCAGTATTTCTATAACATTAGATGAACTCCCCGTCTGAAAATTCTTCAGAAATCAAACTGGCTGGGAATCGCTAAAATAAGACTTCAGAAATAAAATCCAGAACACTAACGAGAATACAAATAGACATGACATGATAGAATAGAATAATTACACAAAACAATAAAGGTAAATGTTGAAAAACCTCACAATCAAACGTGTACAGGTGCACAGTGGAGTCTATCCTCACTGGATGTGTAATAATCTGAATTTTGAAGTTGGAACAGAATATTACTGGCACACAAAAACCTTCTATCCATGACATATATAACACACATTCAAAGAGCCTTTGAAAGGCAAACTGCATCGTTAAAGAGCTCAGCCATTCTGCACAGTCACTTTTCCCCTACTCGGTTCTGGCAAATGGTTCAGGATCACTAGCATTCACATAGTACCTCTAAGTTCAGGGACAATTTTTGTCCACTGGTCATAAGACTACTCAGTGGCTACTTGTATTGACAACTGCAGAAGTGTTTACTGTGTCCATCAACTGAAGTTGTGTGAAGCTGCTTTCACTGTCTGTTGCTGATATTTGACGACTTTCATTAGTCTGTATGATACACTATATCATACAGGTGGCCAAAAGGTTGTGGACTCCTGACTATCATACCTCTAAGAGCTTGTTGGTTATTCCATTCCAAAACCACTGGCACTAATATGGGCTTTCCCTCAGTTCCCACCATAAATTTTCAGCTTGGTACCACTACTGAGGCCAGAAAAAATTTTAGTACCACTCCAACACTACAGATGACTCCCTCATTGTATTTAAGAAGCATTTGAAGATGTTTCTGTTTTATGAATACCTTCCTAATAGCTAATGGTATTAATGCTAGGCTGTTTTTGTTCTTAAAGTAAGGTCTTACAGTTTAATTGGTATAATGTTACATTAGAATGAACCAGAGATAGAGACATCAAAAAAGGTTTGGGGTAGCCACCCATATATTATACCATGGTTGCAAATGGGTAATTTGTTGTGAGTTGTTCACTGGTCAGAGTCCAAAACAGAACTGATTTAAGGCTGTAAAGATGGCAGCTTTAAAGGCCGAGACAGGAAGTGACGTCATCGGGACAGGAACCAGAAGTGACGTCATTGGGACAGGAACCAGAAGTGACGTCATCAGGACCAGAAGTGACATCATCGTCATGTGCACCAGAAGTGACATCATCATTAGCGCTGGGACCATGTGGGATATCCAGTGAATTTTCTGCATAGGATTGAGAGAGAAAGTCAGTGCACCTCGCCGCCCCCTGGTCTGGCGTTGAACTACCACTATTCAGGCCCTTTAGCTGCCTCCCAATCGCACGCGTGTGGCAAATTATTAATTACATATAAGGTCTACAGCATTTTTTACTTGCTTTGTTCAGGTTTTTGTGACCGAGTTGTGTAACACTTTGTCTCAAAACAGACCTCTAACTTATGTTGATTTTGACTCTGTTGACCTCATTTGCAAGTCACTTTGAATAAGAGTCTACTAAATAAATACGTGTAAATGTGAATGCAAATATCAACAAATTATAAGCACAGAGCATAAGACTAAAGGCATCAAAAAAGTAGAGAAGATAAATTTAGAAAAATTAAGCCACCAGCAGCATACACATGTCAAACACTCGAGCCTGGTGACGATCTTATAAATAGAGGACATGGCCAAATGAAACAGTAGCACTGTCTCTAACATGGTTTCTGCTTCCATTCTTAGAGTGGAGGAAGACATGCCTGAAGCAATGTAACACCCCATCCATTTCACCACAATGCTACCTATTCCAATGACTTGATTAGAGATTATAAATTTCTTTGTAAAAGCTTTCTAATGGGAAACTGTTAACGTTTTAATATGAATAGCATATCAAGATCTCCTTTGATGTCTAATGTTATCCCCTGAAGATATACTTTCTTGGATCCATCCTTCTTTCTACAGTAATTTGTGCGGAGGAAGACCAGACGGTGTTAACAGTTGTAGATATTGTACAGGATATTGTAAGTTGGCATTTTCATCTTCTGCACGATCACGACCAACTGTTTCAGCATAGTCCATTGATATGCATTTAACCAATTGGCAGTGTAACCAATCGTCATTTTTGGCGTTAATTCGTTTGGCTTTATCATTTCTCGGTGCTAGGATTGCCCATGTACTCATTTCTTCTGTTGATAACCCTTAGTGATGAAATTCTTTAATAAGATTTGGACATAATATGTCTTCATTAATTGGGAACTTAAAGTGAGGAAAATGTTAACATTTATAACAGCTGACAGAGCAAGAACTGTGTTTGTCAAAAGCATTCACACGAATGAGAGGTGAGAGTACCATGTGCATGGTTTTCTATGGTTGAGAGGAGGGCATGACTTGAAAATATCTCATGGTCAAAGTCTCGACTCGCAGAAAAAAATCTTCCAAAAAGTCTCATCTTCCAAAAAGTCTTGTATAATCGCAGGATTATTTTATTATAATAGAGATATGTATTTTTATCTACCTTTCACATGGAGCAGGGGTTAATGATGCTGTTTTAAGAATCCAGCATCCTGGGTTCAAATCCCATACTTGTCTATTGTCTTTGCGCCAATCAGAAAAATTATTTTGATTTTAGGTTAGCCGAGTGGTTAACTGTACTGGGTCACAGCTCTAGAAGCACACATTTAATTCTGGGGCCAGTCTCTTTCTATCTGAAGGAAGTGTTGAAGATGATCTTATCTTTAGTTTTTTCTTTTTCTCTCTCTCTGGAAATGTTCAGACACAGCTGAGTGTGGTAAGTAGCAGAGGATATCTGATGCATCTCTATTCATACAGCTTTTGTTTGCCACATCCAGTTCTTTTTTTATTTTACTCTTTGTACCTGAGTTCCAGGAAAAGCCTCTTGTAAAACTCTAATATTTGCAGCCTGGCAGAATAATGGGCTTTTTAAATTTTGTATGTTTTTACTCTTCAGCTCTGTGACTTGCTTCGAAAACACTAATCACACAACAATAATAATAATATACATACTCCTCATTTGTTATTGTTACGTTTCAACATTTAGTGCGTCCCCATGGAGAAATCTGTTCATCCATTGATTATTCAATTTATTTTCTTATCTACATGTATGTACAGTACCTATAAAAAGTATTAACCCCAGCAGGTTTTACATTTTTATGTAACAATGAATCACAGTGTATTTAATTTAAATTTGAACAGAAAAAAGTTTATTTAATATGAATATGTTCTAAATCAATTACAAATATAAAAATAATTGATTTTGTAAGTATTTAGTCAGTATTTAGCAGATGCACTTTTGGCAGCCATGACAGCCTTGAGTCTGTTTGCAGAGGTCTTTTATCTTTCTTTCTTTTTTTTCAGAACTGCTCAGGTTCTATCAGGTTGTACTGGGATCTTTACTGAACAGTCTTTTTCAAATTCACAGCCACATTCCCAGTTGGACACTCTCCAGGACACTGACATTGTTGTTTTAAGGCCATTCTTGTGTAGCTTTGGATTTATGCGCAACGTTGTTGTGTTGTGGAGAACAAATTTTCCCCCAAGGTGCAGGTTTGCTGCTGACTGCATCAGGTTTTCTTTCAGGATTTCCCAGAATTATGTGGCATTTACTTAACCCTCCTAAACCTTCCAGGACCTACTGCAGAGAAGCATCCTCACAGCATGATGCTTCACAGTGTGGACGATGTGTTAGTGATAATGTGCAGTGTTCAAGCATGGCATTTAGTCTGAACGGCTAAAAAGCTCAGTTTCTCATCAGACCACAGGACCTTCGTCTAGCTCATGTCAGAGCTCCCATGTGCCTTTGGACAAACTCTAGCTGAGATATCAAGTGTGTTTTTTCTCTTTGCCACTTTCCCATAAGGCTGCGACTCGCAAAGCACCCGGGCATCAATTGTTGTATGATTATTGTCTCTCCAATCTTAGCCACTGTAGCTTTAGAGTTATCATGGATGTCTAGGTGGCCTCATAAACTAGTCTTCTTCTTGCATAGTCAAAGAGTTTTTTCAGTCAGCCTGCTTTAGCAGATTTAAATGCTGTAGGTTAGGCCAGGATACTGATGTCCCACAAGTTGGTCCTTCCACATTAGGTGCAAATTGCCAGGCTAATAAAGTGGAGCATTTAAAAAAACTGCTAAAAGCCCATTATTTTAACATGGCTTTCTTATAGCTTCATTTTAATGTAACCCTGATATTATTAAGCATTTAATTATCATTTTTATCATATCTCCACAATCCGTACTAACCCCTACTATACTCTGCTGTTCTTTTCCGGTTTTCTGTGGTGGCGATCTATGCCACCATCACCCAATCAAAGCACCGTACAGTCTCTACATTGATGGATTGAAGGCCAGATGTCCACCACATGAGCATCATCATCTAATTCTTCCACGTGAAGCCTGAAAACCATGAGGACTGATTGAGATCATTTATGTTAGGTAGAATGCCCAGGGAGGGCTGGGTGGTCTTGTGGCCTTGGACCCCCTGCATATTTTGTTTTTTCTTTTCTCCACCCCTCTGGAGGTTTTTGCTTTTGCTGTCCTCCTGGCCATCGGACCTTACTTCATTCTTTGTTACTTAGTATTGCCTAATTTTATTTTTAGATTTTTCTTTTTTCTTTATTCATCTTGTAAAGCTCTTTGAACTACATCATTTGTATGAAAATGTGCTATATAAATAATTATTGTTATTTAAACTACAATCAATTATAATGTGTTGACTACAGACAGAAGATCTCCACTCAATTAATAATCTGACTTCAAAAATCAATTAGCTGCACCAGTGATTTACAGTGCCATCCATTATGTCCAGGACAAAGACACATTTTTCCTTGATTTACCCCTCTGCTCCATAGTTTAAAATTACAACTCAAACAATTCAGACAAGATTAAAGTGTACATTACAAACTTTCATTTGAGGGTATTTGCATACATTTCAGTCACAATATGCACAAATGACAACACTTTTTATGCAGGATCCCCCTTTTTAGGGCACTTTAATCACATCTGGATTGCTTGATTTGTAACTTGAAACTGTTTAGCAGAAGGATAAAGTAAGGAGAAACATGTCTTTGTCCTAAACATTATGGAGGGCTCTATAGATGTATCATGTTGGGGATAATACTTATGTGATCGACTATTTGGTTTAATACTTGTAAATCATTTAAACTACATTGCAGAGATTTGTGTTTACTTTGTGTTGATCAGTCTCAAAAAAGCCAAATTAAATGCACTGTGAATAACAATAAAATGTGAAAACTTACAAGGAGGCTTAACACTTTTTATAGGCACTAGAGTTTGTGAATCAGTCACATATTGTACGTCTGTATATGGTTTGTGCTACCTTTCAGAATGCATAATCTACTGTTTTGTCTTAGTAGAGTAATATATTATCTACTTTCCTCTTGTGTATTATTAATGTGTAGTCGTTGTCAGATTGCCTCAAATCTCACAGACTTACCACTGTTTATAAGGTACTGTACCATATAACTTCTCCCCATTTTCCCTTCTACATCTATAACCTCAGGCAATTCAGTGTAGTAAAAGACAAGCAGGAGTTAAGTTACACTTTAAAAATGTATTATTGATAATATTCATAAATAATAACAACATGCAAAGTACATTTGAATATTGGTAACCATACAACCTGATAAATGCTGTTGTGTAGTTTCAGGTGGCACACAGACTTGTTAGTTACTTAAAATGTCTCTAGTTAAGTCCTCATTTTTGGTCAGCTTTCTTCAGAACAGGCTGCTTGCCTGTCAAAATATGGCTGCCAAGTTGTGCTCTACATTGTGTTTTCCTTTTCAGTTCATGGTGTGTGAGATGCTCTTTCATCAGATGTTTGTAAGAGAGAGAGGGAGGGGTAAAGCATGCAAATTTATAGATTCTCTGTCCACACCCTACAGCGAATAGGACATCATGGTACTTAAAGACTTCTGATACAAGCCAATTCCAAACAGCCATACTTCAGACCAATGGGGCGCAGTACACCATCACACCTGCCACCCCCCGAAAACCATGTGTTTAAGGTGAAGCTTGCCAGGTCGGTAGATTAGCTTTCCTATGGGGGTTGATTGAGAGAGTCCTGCAGAAAAACACTTGCCAAACTTGTTTTAGGCACTTCACCCAACCCTGTCGTAAAACTACAAAGAACTGGTTCTTAACCATCAAACCACTGCTGTTCTTATCAATGATAGACATTAGTGTTATAAGTTACAAATAAAGACATACAAAATATTTAACAACTTATATGCAAAATTTCACACCACAACATCTAGCAAGTCAGAGTTTATGAGGATTGATTGAGATCATTGAAGTTGAGTAGAATGCCCAGTGGGGGCTGGGTGGTCTTGTGGCCTTAGAACCCCTGCAGATTTTGTTTTTTTTTTCCTGCCCTCTGGAGGTTTTTGTTTTTCTGTCCTCCTGGCCATTGGACCTTAATTTATTCTTTGTTATTTAGTATTGCCTAATCTTATTTTTATTTTTATAAACTTTTCTTTCTTCATCTTGCAAAGAACTTTGAGCTACTTCATTTGTATAAAAATGTGCTATATAAATAAATGTTGTTGTTGTTTATATTGTAAGCACTAGAATAATCTGCTTTATGTAAACTAGGAGGAAAGCAGCACTAAAGACCTTAATTTTTACACAAAATGTGGATTATAATCTGAGACCATCCAATATATTAATGGTTTTGGCCTTCTGGAACTTTGTTCAGTTTTTAAACCTGAAAATTGATTTGAAAGGCAAAAGACCATATGTATTTTGATTCCGTTTCAATAACATGTGATGACAATTCTCAAGGGTATTCCAGAGAATTTCAAGAAATCATCAGTTCTCCAATAACCCCATTCACACTCCACAGAGTCTCCCTTTCATGTCCATTCAACAGGTCAGAACTGAACAGGTCTATTTTACATTTTAATGTTCCGGTGCCTTCAGGTGTGTAACGGCCATCAGCAATGCGCAGTGTCACATCTGAGTCTTGTGAGGGAAACAGACATTTTTCAGTCTTTACTTGCTAGGTCAGATTATGTTTAGGTAAAGCAAAAGCATACTAAAAGATGAGCAGGACTAGGACAGAAAAAATTATTTTTATTGAAATTGTATGGCAAGATATGTTACATTGATCCACAATGTGCTGATTTCAGACAGCAGATGAAATTTTGGTTTGGATATTAGAACACACTGCAACCACTGCATGTGCACATCTAAGTAATTCATTTTACATCCTGCTACCTGCCTATGCTCCAATTTTTCTGAGCATATGCTTCTTTTATTGATGCATCTGGTTGAACTTGATCACCATCAGAACGATGCTAAAATGAAAAATATACTCCTGGTTTGTTATAGCAGCTGAATGTATTAAAGTAAAGATAGTTTTACACACATAGAATGAGTGCCTTGTAAGTTACAATCTATCAGTGATGACTTCAGAGAATGCAGTTAGGGATAAATTAAGTAACAAAATTTTGTAGGGCTGTGAGACATTGCAGGTTAAGTGGGAAAATACAGAAAGCACCAACTGTAGGTAAACAGTACATCAGATCAGCTTCAGTGATCCTTGAAATTAATTTTGCATCTGTTAAGAACTGTACTGGTAAGATACTAAAACATATTTTTCATTAACAATTTCATCAATTGTTTTTTTTATTGATGTTGGATAAAAATTCTCTCTTGAGTGTTGCCCTAGAATCTTCCATGAGACTGAGAAGGTCACTGCATATGGTTAACAGGACTTTGTTCTCCTGGAAGATTCCACTACCATCAGGCTTGAAATGACGCACCACTGGATGAACGTGCTTACTTGCAATTGCTTTGTTACAGGCCGAACAAAACTCTCACGACTAACAAGCTGCATAGACTGCATTGACTTCAGTCAGTGTTTGCCACTTCAAACAACATAAAAGACTGTAAACCTGAAACTGGACTCCATTGAGGTCCTGTACACATCACTGGTCAGGAAATACGCTGGGAATATAATCATAGACTACACTCACCTGGGTAATCATCTCATTTCAGTAAATACTATTGACAAAGCATTACCATTCACTAAAAGCAAAAACTACTAGACCAGTGGTTCACAACCTTTACTATGCCCCGCACCCCTAGAAAATGTTTGATTACCGTATATACTCACATATAAGTCGGGTCTTGAAACCCGAAGAATTGATCACAAAATCAGACCCCGACTTATACACCAATTCAAAAATGTAACACTTCAAGTTTTTTGTGTTTTTTTTTACATTTTTGCCTCCTCCAATCTCGCATCAGTTTCTCAGATACATCAAATTTTGTTGCAGCAGCGCAGTTACCAATTTCTATCGCTGCTTCAACGATGTTTAATTTAAAACCAGCTTCACATTTTCTTCTGATTGAATGCTCCATCGTTCATAAGGGATGCCCTTACAATAAAGGTGTATAAGGATGTGAGATACAAAAAACACAAAACAGTGCAAACGTTGCTTCAGAATAGTTCGGGTAACACCGTGTGATCACGTCTGCACAATAGAGAGAGGGAGAGGTTAGGAGCAGACGCTGATACAGCGCATTGCCAGACCCACATAGAAAAAAAAGGCAGTGTGCTCCGTGGTTACTCTCTCAGGTGGGCGTTAGCATATCATAATCTCTTGGACCAATAGCGTGAGTTTTCCACATTCAAATTATACGATTGACATTATAAAATACCAGAAATTATACAATAAAATCATGTCCCGATTTATCCACGGGAGAACTTATCCGCGAGTATATATGGTATGTTTGCAACAACTACACAAGTAATATCACATCTGAAGACAAAGAAGTCAAATAAGCCACTTACTACACAAAAGTGAATTAAAAAAATATGCTTTAAACTAAGTGCATTTAAAAACAAACTGAGCGAATTACCTTTATAAATCTTGTGGCAGACAGCCAGGACCCTTACCTGGCCTGGATACCTTCATAAAGGAAAGACCAGGGGAGAGAACACACCCTTGGAACACTAGATGACAGCCCCCCAGGGTTGTAGCAGTGCCTCAGTTTACCACAGGGCTCCATGGGAACACAGCCGTGTTGTGTTCCATGGGTGCTGCAGGGATTGCGGAGCACTATTTTATCGGGCTTCCGCCTCACCCGGAAGTGTTTCTGGACCACCCTAACAGTGTAGTCCCGGGTGCAGGATAAAAGAGGCCTGCTGCCACTGCTTGGGGAGCCTGAGTCAGGAACAAGGTGGTAAGGCTTGCTGGAGGAGGAGTGGAGGCAGAAGGTGAGAGAGTCAAGGACAGAGAAGAAGAAGAAAAAGAATTGCTTTGTGCTTTATAATAGTGATAATTGTGCTTTGTACTGCACTGTGCAGGTGGGAAACAATTTGGGAAATGTTTCCCACATAAGAATAAATAGACTGTGTGTGAAAAAAAACTTCTGTTTGCCTCTGTCTGTTTAGGGAGTTGAGAGCTGTGCACCCCCTGAAGGCCACAATCTCAATAATCCTGTAAATGTGAAAATGTAGACACTAGATTGGTGATCTGTGGGTTGGGAGAACCCACAAAACATCAAGCGGCACGAAAAAATGACACACGGGAGACCCCTGTAAAGCAACAGGGGCCAGCATGCCACTAAACAATGAAACACAGCTGATGAGTTTTGTCCCTCGATAACACCTGCACTGCAGTTAAAAAACAGATGTGCCTCACTGATAAAATTGCTGCTCCACTGCCAGTACTGCCAGCAGGAGAGATGGGCTGAGTGTAAGCAGCAGACTTTGCATAAAATTCAGTCTCCCTTGTCCCATAGCAAAAACGTCAGTCAAACTTCGAAATCAGTAATGGTTCATGATCAGACCTTGCCCTCAATCATTGCAAGGTCTAAATTCCATTCTCCTAAAAAACTATATTCACCTTTACGAACGTCCGCCCACAGCAAAGAAGCCGCAAGAACGACCATTTCTGTTGCTCATTCACAGGTGACAATTGTGTGCACAATGTTTGATTTTTTGCACATCATAGAACAGAAGCACTAACTAATGAGCGACCTCCAAGTGACAGCACGCTGCAAGACACCGAATGCACCATGATAAAGTCAGACAACATACCTCACTCAATTTTGGTGAGCTGCGACGTAGTCTCTCTCTTTGTCACACCCCTTGAAATGCCATCTCACACCTGCTGGGGACCTATGTACTAGACATATAAACAGTTTCTTTACTACACCATCCCTGATTTATCGCCATCTTTCCCTGAATTAAAAAACTCCTTCATCCAATTTAAGATATGTTTATTTTAATAAAGACTTACTTGATATATTAGTAGGTGGGAGTACAATTCTGCATTGTCATATTGTGTTATGAATTTGTGTTTTGTGCAATATATTTATCACTACTAATGTATATAATGTTGCAATGATGCCATGTATTGTATATTTTATTGTTTAATTGTATTTACCTTGTTATGTGTATGGATATAACACCAAGAAAAATTCCTAGCAGGTATTTTCAAGTTCAAATTCCTGTTATACTTTCACTCATTTGTTGAGAACAAGATGAAGGAGGACTAATTTAATTTCATTACTTTCTATATTGCTCATTATACCCACATACCCAAGTCCATTTTTACATCTAATAAGTGGTTTATGCGCCATGCATTAACCATGGTGTCCCCTTTGTGAGGTTCTTGATGAAACTCACAGCTCAAACCTTAGTTTTAACCCGGTCTGACATCTGTTTTTCCTTTTTTCTGAAACAATGCCTTGACATTACAGAAGTTTGAGGTTTCACCCACAGTTGCCCTTAACTCATTATGTCTTTTCCCTCTGAACTCCAAGTCACCATCACACTAATCCCTGTTGCTCATGAAACATCATCAAAGTTGAGCAGTCTTCCAAACCGATATATTTTTTGGAGTAACAGGGTCTGCCCAGCATTATTATAAATAATGGATGTAACAAAGAATAAAATAGGATTTTTAAACCTAGTTAGTCCATTTAAAGATCAGGGGAGCACAGTCACAATCTCAGCAGCATAGAGTGCAATGCAGTAAATATCCTTGAGCAGCCTTGAGCATGGGAAAGGCACTATATAAATAAAATTATTATTATTATTGGATAGGATACCAGTTCATCACATGCAACACCCACCCTAAATTGAACCAATTTAGCATTGCCAATCTACCTAGCACATGAGGAAATCTAAAGTACCAGGAGAAAAAAAAACACATGATAACTCCATTCACACAGTGACTGGGTGCAGCTGCGGAAGTGAGGACACTGTGCCACCCATGACAGGATGTTAATTGCCTCAATAAACATATTTGCGTAGAAGCACCTTCTTCAATACCATTTGTATTCCTGCTAATTACAATGGCAGTGATACTCAGTGTTGTAGATACAGTACGAGTTGGAGCCATTGTTGTACTGTCTAGAATATTTTAATTTGATGAGGTTATTCAAAGATTTGAATTGTTATAAGGTATGATGGTAAATTTGCACTGCTTACGTTTCTAAATTAAACTGCATTCCACTTTGTCCCAAATGTTGTGTATCGCTGTCTCTTAATAAGCAACACAACATCACCAGTGATGAATGCAATATCACACATAGAATGCTTTGGCTTTGAGCTACAGTAACTTTTCTTGCATAATAGTATGGATTTTGAGGCTTTATAAAACCATCCGTTTTAAAAGAGAAATGTATTGGCATATATGGTATAAGTAGCATGAATGTAATATTGGCCAGATTGACTCCTTCCTAAGTGGTGTCAGCACCCTTTTTCCTTTCTTTCCCAAACCTTAACTATTTTTAAAGTTGATCTTATCCAATACAGGATAGCGGTAATTTGAACCTGTGCCTTCATCAACTTGCTAAACTCACAAAGGACTTTTGCACCTGACCATCTATTTAGATTGTGGAAGAATACTAGAGTCTTCCAATAATGCCATTTGCTTCATGTATTCATTATTTGATAAATATACATTAAATCCCATATACTCCTTTGCCTAAATGTACTTTCAAAAGACATTGCTTTTAAAGAACAGCCATCAATAAATTACACATTGTGTGAATTAAAACATGAATGGAAACACAGAAGTTGTAGTACTTACACTTTGTCCAATGTAGATTCAAAGCACAAAAGAACATGGAAGTGCATTAAGATACATTTTTTTAGCATTTGTACTTAATATAGGTAATTAAACAGTTTTTTCAGAACATTTGGTGAACATTTTATCCCATCAACATTTTATCCATTAATTGAACAATGTTTAAAAACTCAAATCTAAAATCCATGTATTAAAAAATTATTATTAATTTTCAAAACACTGCGTACAGAACTACATTAGTATGGTGGCAAGCTAAAAGCTGCATTCTAATTTGCAAAGAATGAATCTCTGTAGTTACAAAAGCAATTTTACACAAGTTAAGTAAATTTGAATGTACTGAGTTTCTGTTTTTATTGTAATCAAAGATACCAATCATATACAAGTCATCAAGAATGGAGGGAAAAGCCAAATGTTAAAAAATTAGCTGGGAGCCACATAGTGTCAGAATGAAGGGATAATCACAGAATACATATCATAATAATAGGCTTGAAGCTAGAGTAATCTTAAAGAGAATAAGCCTAAATGATATGAATTTTAGAAATTTTATTTTAATTTTAAAACGCTCACCCTTTCTGAATAATCTGCATGGACATTCTCTAAAACAAAATTTCATGTTGGAGCAGGGCTTCAAAAACATTTTTTCTCACAACAAAATCTTGCCCTTCCTAGTGTTAAGACCCATTTCATGATGATCATCAGATCAATACAGTGGTTACTCGTGGAGAATCCCTGCTGATCAATCTAAACTTTGTTCTGAAATACTGAATTCAGCACTACCTCACTGTGGACAGCACCACTGCAACCGCTGTATATTTTGTATTGCATATTTAATTGACACTCTTTAAATGATCTGAGTATCTTTTAACAAATGGGTAAACGGCTGGTTAACTGACTTGTTTAGGTACACACAGTTCATCAAAGGTGGAGATTTTACAACAATTAATTTCCTGTATAGCCCCAAATCATAAAAGGAATTCCTCTATGGGCTTTAGCAAGACTTATTCTTTGACAGCACCCCCAGCTTTGACTCTAGAAGAAGGCAAGAAAAAACTCCCAAAAGGTCTTGTAGGAAAAAAAAAGTGGAAGAAATCTGAAAAGGGTAATTCAAAGAGAGACCCCCTTCCAGGTAGGTTGGGCGTGCAATGGGTGTCAAAAATGGGGTAATACAACACACGAAACAGAACACAAGTAATCCTCTTCACAGAACTAGATGGTCAATCTATCATGGCCACCTCAAAAATGCTCAAGTACAAACTACAGTGGTACCTCGGTATACGTCCTTAATCCGTTCCAGATCCTTTGACTTATACCAAACAGGACGTATACCAGACTAATTTTTCCCATAAGAAATACAGGGAAAATGATTAATCCGTTCCCATGAAAAAATCCTATTGTTATTAGTATATTATACATTGATGGGGTTGTATAAAATAATTTAAACACTGCTTAATACTAAAATACATAAATACAAAAGCAATTAGATGAAATAAATAAAAATTTAACCTCACTTTACTTTTTAATAACGTCTTTGTTTTTCACAATTGTAGATGTCGTCGTTCTTGGCAAACAGTATGCAACAGCCATGTCCCAGATACGCATGCCACCTTCATACTTTTCAACAATCAATTCAAATTTACGTGAAAAAACACAAAATCACGTTGTGACGATGCGGGTTTGCTGTATGCTCCCATCTGTTGTCAGTGAGCTCTTGAAACCTACACTGTCAGTAATGTGCCTCACTGCTAAGCTCACCGGTAACAACAAAGCAAGGGGATGGTGAAAAAGTGCAAAGTGCTTTTATTAAACACAATCAACAAAACAAGGTGTTCAAATTAAAGTGCAGTCTCTAAAGTTCCAATAAATTATCCATAAAATCAGAAGTGAAACGTGGAGGTTAAAAACAATAGAAAAAAGTCTTCTTAAAAATGATGAGGTTAAAATAGAGCAGGAAGCATTCTTTAAAAAAAAAAACAAGAAGCCCGGTACCTTTTTACCTGGCGGCCCCCCTTCTTCCCAACAGGGGAGTCGCTCTACTTACAGCTGACCTTCACTCTGCCTACTTCAGCTACTTCATGCGCTCTCGCTCTCTCGCAACCTCCTGTCTGTTCTTTCTTTTTCCTCCCCTTCTAGCCGACTCGCGCTTCTATTTATCAAGATAAGCAGCCCCAGGAACAATCACGAATGCGGATGGTCTCTCACCTGTGCACTTAGGTGAGAAACGCCCACATCGCGAAATCGCCCTGAGAACCTTCAGCCACATAACCACCACGCTCCCTCACCAAGCCGCGAGCGCGGTGATTATTTATTTTAAAGTTGGCCTTTGACAGGAGCTATGGACCCGCTATACCACACACGTGAAAGTTCACAGAGAGTTATAGCGCGAGTTGCTCACTGAATGCTAGCAACTGGCGCACTGATGCTCGTGGGCAGTTGTGGCTTTGTCTCAAGAGAGGTAAACAAGGGTAACACGTGGTGTTCGTATTCCAAACAAAGGTCGTATACCAAGCAAATTTTTCGTGTCCAAACATGACGTATACCAAGTTGGACTTATTCCAAAGCAGACGTATACCGAGGTACCACTGTACTTTGATCTTGCACAGCACTCCTCACCAGGTGCAGACAAAAAGCACCTAAATAACTTTAAGGCAGAATGCAAGAATTGATTATACCTATCACTAAGCAATGAAAAAACTAATTAACATTAATGAAAATCAACAACATCTGTTCATCAGCTAATTGTAGAACCACAGTCAGATTGTAGCAAGGGAGTCAGACAAGCCAGACACAAACAGAGTCCTAAAGACCTCGGCCAACAAGCCGCCTCTCGCCTACTGGCCATTCTACAGCTAAGTCAGTGCTGGGCCAGCCAATCTGACGAATGAACCCCTCCACCTGATAACTGAAAACCATTTGATTTAAAGTCCAGTATCTTAATGCGTATGATATCAAATGGTGGTACGCTTTTTGCAGTGGATTCAGAAAGTATTCAGACCCTGTCTCTTTCTGCACAATTTATTGTGTTGTAGTTTTATTTTTAAAAGGGTATAGTTGTAATTTTTGCCCATCAATCTATACTCAATAACCTATAATGACAAGGTGAGAACATGATTTCAAAGAGCACTGCAAATTTATTAAAATCAAAATAGTGAAATATCAAAAGTGAATCATCATAAAGTGAAATATCTTATTAATATGAGTATTTAGACCCCTAATTCAGTACTTTGTAGAAGCTCTTTGGCAGTAATTACAGCTTTTAGTATTTGTGGGAAAGTTTCTACAGGTTTTGCTCACTTTGCACAGTTTATCCCATTCTTCCTGGCAGATTGTCTCAAGACACATTACATTGGTAGGAAGCATCTGTAAACTGACATCTTCAGGTTGCGACATGCAAGTCCCTCTCTTGCATCCCAAAACAAAAGGGTGAGTCTCAGTACTTTAGCAAAACCAACTTTATTCAGCTTGAAACTGGAACAGCAAGGTTATTTATTGTAGCGGGATCTACCACTCTACTATACACAGACACAGCAGTCAGGTGGGGTGTGGCCAAGTAATACTGTTCCGTGCATTTATAATGTTCCTTGCATCACCCATCGACGGCAGGTGCTCATAGTGCGACCATAATCCTTTGGGATTTGTTTCCATGGCGAGCTGCTACAGCACTGGGAGCCTGTGGTTGCCCCGGCGATCGTGCTTCGAGACGCTATTTGGCTTGTCATCCTGTTGGGGGGAGTCCCAAAAGAGTTTAGAAACCTTACACGGTCTTTCCACAGAAGTTCTATGGGTTTTAAGTCTGGGCTTTGGAAAGTAAGAGACTTGTCTCAAAGCCACTCCAGTGTAGTTTAGGCTGCATATTTTGTGTCACTGTCATGCTGAAAGGTGAACCATTACTCCAGTCTTAGGTCTTATGCACTCTGGAGCAAGCTTTCCTCAAGATCTCTCTCTATTTGGTTGCAGTCATCCTTCCCTCAATATTGACTAGTCTCCTTGTCCTTGAAGCTGAGAAGCACCCACATAGTGTGATACTGCCACTACCATGCTTCACTGCAGGGGTGGCATTAGGCAGGCGATGAGCAATGCCTGATCTTTGCCAGACATACAGCCTGGAGTTCTGCCAAAAGAGTTCAATTTTTGTCTCATCAGACCAGAGAATCTTTTCCCTCATGCTCTCAGAGTCCCTTAAATGCCATTTAGCAAACTCCAAGCAAACGGTCATATGAACCTTATTTTGATGGAAAGCTGAAAAGATGGTTGTCAGGTTCTACCATCAGGTTCTACCATCCACCTACAGGTTCTACCATCTCACCAGAGTGACTTCTAAAGCTCTATTAGAGCAGTCGTTGGTTTCTTCTTGCCCAGTTGCTTTTATGGCCAGAAAGCCAACTCTAGAAACAGTCTTAACTGTTTCAAATGTCTTCCATTTCAAAATCTGTGAGGACACACAAAGCTTTAGAAATAGTTTGTTTTGTACCCTTGCCCTGATGAATGCCTCATCACAGTTTGATCACAAGTCTCTACTGAACATTCTTTGGACTACCCAGCTTGGTTTTTGGCCTGACATGTGTGAATTGTGGGACTTTATATACACAGGTGTGTGTCTTTCAGTCAATTCACTATGCCTGAGGTGGACTCCAATCAAGTTCTGGACATATCTCAAGGAAAATAAAAGCAAACAGGATGCACTTGACCACAATTTGGAGTGCCAAAGCAAAGGGTCTGAAAATGTATATGAATGAGAATTTTTTTTTATTGTAATGAATTTGCAAACTGTTCTGAAAACAAATGTTAACTTTGTCAATATGGTTTATTGATTGTAGATGGGTGGGCAGACATGGCAAATATCCATCCACTTCCCAACCCGCTGAATCCAAAGACAGGGTCACGGGGGTCTGCTGGAGCCAATCCCAGCCAACACAAGGCAGGAATCCAATCCCGGGCAGGGTGCCAACCCACCTCAGGACACACACAAACACACCCACACACCAAGCATACACTAGGGCCAATGTAGAATCACCAATCCACCTAACCTGCGTGTCTTTGGACTGTGGGAGGAAACCAGAGCGCCTGGAGGAAACCCACACAGACATGAGGAGAACATGTAAATTCCACGCAGGGAGGACCCGGGAAGCGAACCCGGGTCTCCTACCTGCAAGGCAGCAGCACTACCACTATGCCACCGTGCCGCCCATGGCAAATATATCCATTTAAAATTAAACCTACAACACAATGGAGTGTGCAGAAAGTGAAGGGGTCTGAGTACTTTCTGATTCTACTGTATCTCAGAACTCTGCAATGCTTACTCTTATTGAACACATAAGTGAACCAATGCAGTTATTAATACCCCTCTGTTTTTGTAAAGAAAATGAATAAGAAATTTTTCAGCAAATACATGGATTATAATCAAATAAGAAAAAGAAAACCTAAAAATGTAATGAAGTCCTACGTGTCTTGTTAGTTCCTTGAGGAACAACCATCCATCTATGCACTACTTAAATTTACTTAACCCTCATAATGTTGTGGGTTTGATCCATTTTCCTGTTTGAAATCACTAAACTTGTATCTGTTCAGATTGAAATCTTGGAGTTAAGATTTCCTCAGATTATGAAAACTAAAAAAAAATAATGTAAACATCCAGTTATTTTCCTTGCCATGTTCTTTGGGTCAGTTTTGACCCACCATTGGTTTTAATCAATTTTCCGCTGCATTTAGGATGCTTTGCTTGTTGATAACCCTTAAAAACATCCTCAATGTATTGTCAGTTATTTTCCTATCTGTTGATCAAACAGAGCACAGGGGAACTAATGGCTGTTGGTTAAGAGGAAGCTTCAAACAGATATAACAAAATGTTTCTTGTAACAGATGGGAGAAGTTAAGTAGCATAGCATCTTTGAGAACTTAAAATGAGGAGTAGAAATAGAGATAAACTGCATGTTTGTATTTAAATGTTTGTAATATGTTTATATTTTCATCAGAAAGCCTTTAAGCAGGGTTACAGTTTGATTTGGCCATAGAGTAGAAATGCCACTCATAGTCTTTACTGAACATTTTTACTGAACTCACTATGAATTAAATTCCAGTGAAGCCAACTTGTAGGCACTTGTAACTTTCATAAAGTTGAGAACATCACAGCTTGCTCAAAACAAGACATGAAAAGCTTGCAGATGAAAACCTGTGCCCCAGATGCTATCTTGAAGACATTAGACCTCTCCTGTTGTTGGCATCATTACAGAGTTGTGCACAGTCAGCAGTCATAGCAAGTTTTGCGGCTGCACCCACAACCAAAGTCACTCTAACATTTCTTTTTCTTTAGATAACGTTTGGTTTTATTACTTAAATCATATCAGGCTTTCCAACTCTGTCCATGATTTATGGTCAGACTGAATGTTTACATTAGGGCAGCGTGATGTGGCAGTTGTTGGTGACCTGGTCACTGTCTATAAGGAGTTTACACGTGTTGGTGGGTTTTCTTTTCATACTCCATTTTTCTAACAAATGCCAAAGATGTGCATGTTAGGTTTGCTGGCCTAGTCTGAGTAAGAGTGACCGAAACAGACCGGTATCCCATCTAGGGTTGTAAAGTTCAGTTTTTGTCACTAATCAATGGGCAAAGCAGGTTCTGAACGTGGTGTAAGGTTTATAAACTCTTTTGGGAATCCCCCCAACGGGATGATGTGCTGTCCTGAAGTGCGATTGCCACATCTGTGGAAGACAGCTTATCCGTTGACGGAGCAACCATAGGCTCCCAGCACTGCAGCTGTTTACCACAAAAGCAAATCCAAGCTGATCGCGGTCGAGCTGTAAGCACTGTCATTGATGGGTGATGCAACTAACATTATAAATGCAGGGAACATGATTACTTGGCCGCGACCCTGCCTGATTGCTGTGTCTGTGTATAGGAGAGTGGGAGATCCCGCTACAATAAATAACTGTGTTGTTTCTGTTTCAAGCTGAATAAAGCTGTTATTGCTAAAGTACTGAGACTCAGTCTCATGTTTTGGGGTGCAAAACAGGGACTCACACATTACAATGGGCAGGTGAAAGAACAGGAGATGTATTATCATTAATAAAACAAGAGTCAACAATAGCAGCCTTATTTAACAGTGCTTAGCTCTGTTATGTGAAAGCATCAAAGCTGTAGGTTTAGTCCAAACCAACATACTGTCTGTTCTCTCGTTGTTTATGTAGGTTTTGCCGGGTTTCCTCCCAGAACATAAACCTGTACACAGTAGCTAACCTGATAAATTTAAATAGGAGCTGTACAACATAGAGCAGTATTGTGCACTGTTTCGGACTGACATTCCATCCAGTCCTGATTCCAGCCTTGCAGCTGATGGTATAGGCTTGGATTTCCATGCGTCTTTAAAGCAAAACATTTATCCAGGAAATAATTGACTAACACGACATTTTTTGGTTTTTTTTGTAGCCAAGTGTTGATGAGGTATAGTCAAGAACAAGTACAAATGTCTCTAATTATTTATTACCAAATAGCATTTTTTGTAAGTTTAATAATCAAATATCTCATCTAACAACCATCAAGGTTCCCTAATCTGGTACAATGGTATGTTAGTATGAGGAACGTTTTTCAGAAATAGGTTTTCACGGCCACTGCACTATTTCAAAATATATATACTAGTTGTGTGTGGCGTTCGGCACAAAAAACAACCTGAAGACTTCCTAGCAGTTTTCCTATATTCGTGAACTTGGAGAGACGTCAGCTAACTCTTAAGAATTATCCAGGGCAGAGTACGAGGACTCATCTGTCCTTGCTGCCCTACTGGCTTTCATAAGACGACACTGGTGATTCCATATCTTAACCGTGTTGCTGAGGTGTTTGACTTGCACGATGCTGAGCCGCACATTTGCTTCCTTTCGACGTAGTGTCTCTTCATCTGTGTCATTACCACATGTAAGAACGCTAGGGGTCGCTGTTGCCCTATTAAACCCAACAGACAGATACGCAGACTCAGGATGAAAGCATTCTTTTCCTTCTTCACAGTGCCTTTCAAGCACCACAGCCACAATAAACACACTAATCAACAATAAATCAATACAATTCTCTCTTCCACACCACCCAGCAAGCTCTGTCTTCTACCCCCCAACTCCGGCTCGCTTGCTGGGTCTCCAACAGTCCTTTATATAGTGCCCGACCCGGAAGTGCTTCTGTTCTTCCTTCCATGTAACTTGCCAGCACTTCCAGGTCAGATGGAGAATCCCAATTCTTTAATCAGCCCAGAATTACTTTGGGGCTTCCATCTTCATGACTTCCTAGTACTTCCAGGCTGCAAGGGAAGCATGGTTCTCAAGGTCCTTTCACAGCTCCCCCTGGTGGCACCCACGGTATCCAAAAGGGCCGAGAAGCCGGACTCCAAGTCCTAGGATGCCCTGCAGGAATCCGGGAAACCACTCCACTCCAGGGGAGCTGCCATCTAGCGTTTTGGGGGAGGTAGCGTCCTGGAAAAGCTGCCTTCCCCCGTCCTTCCATCACAGGGGCGTCCCGGCCGGGATTGCTGCACATAGGTCTTTCGTAGTGAGGTGCATGCAAGTACTGAAAAAATTTAAAAGTGCAGGCATATGTATATATAGTGGGTGTAGCTGAAGATGAGCAGAGTGCACTGCTCCGTATACACACAGGTCTTTCGTTTATATACGTATGTCTAATGATGCTTGATAAGAATATAAATAACAAGCTTTTTAAGTTTCAATAATACTAAACTAGATGAGCAGTCAACTTATATAAAATCACATGAATCATTACAGAGGGACCTGTGCAAAAATCAGACTTGTGTGGGTCCAGCATCTATTCAAGCAGTATCAGGTCCAAGGTGTTATATTATTTTTTTTCTGCTTTATTTGAAATGTTCTTTTGTGGTCTAATTTAAATTAATTGGTTTCGTTTAGTGGTTTGCATTAGTTGAGCATTTTCCTTTAAGTCTGCTAATTGTGTAATTAAGTTGTTGGATGAATCACCTAATTCAGATGTTTCCCTCAAGTGTGGCAATTAGTTAAAGCTACAGCACCTGATGGTTATAAAGGCCTGTATTTACCACTCATTTGCCAGAGTGGCATATGTTAGCTGTCGTTGTGTTGCCAGGGTTGTAACTCTGACTTAATTGCGCTTTCTTTCTATTTAACTATTTTATTCCTTGTGTATCCCTTTGTCTTTGAATATGTTTTTGTTTTTGTTTCTATTGTAAATTATTTCTTGGTATGTTTTATATGGTTTATTGATTATTTTTGTGCTATTATTTAATGTTAATTGTAGATCTATTACTTTGATGTGATCTTTTCTATGTATATTGTAAATATAGCCTCAGGGGGTGGGCCCCCCAATGGTGAAGCTGAGGGACCAAGCTCAGCTTTTATAATGACCTGAGAAGCTTCTGTGCTTCATTATAGCATTAATTTTCAATTTTTGTTAATCTGATTCCACTCTTGGCATTCTTTTGTTTTTTTTTTTTTTTTACTTGTTTATCCTTGTTTATCCTTGTTTGGACTGTTTGGACTGATCAGGCTAGATTTAGGAGTACCTCTTGCAGGCTAACCTTTTAGACTTTTTTGCTTATGTTTTAGACTTTTTGTTAACAAAATATGTAAGAAATCACATTTATGTTCTATGTGCCAGGGGCTTTATGGCTTCCCTCTCCCTTTTGAGTTTATAGGCTTTGCTCCTTCTAGCCTAAAAGTATGAAGGCCAGGCTCATTTTGCTCATTCTAGGTGTCACTGACATTTTAAGGCCTACTGTTGAGTTATTTGAGTCCGTTAAATCAAAACATTAGCTTATTATTCATTGTGTTTCTAATCTCCACCTTTTTGAATTTTGTCATTTGATATTGTGTTTAGTGGTCTTTTGCCCATTTAGTATGAACGTTTTTAGTATTTGACTTTTGCCTTTGTTATTTAGTTTTTGAATTTGAATTCAGACCTGGCTTTATTGTTTTGGATTCTTGTTTGTAATTTTCTATACATTTGCCTTTTAAATTCTGGGATTTTATATTTTTGATAATTTTTAGTACTTTGGATCTTTTTTTTTAATTTAGTAACACCATTGTATTTTCTTTGTAACTTGAACCTGTTATGAAAGATGATGCAAGTACAGTACTTTAGAAACTGTCACCTAAAATTTTTATTGGAGCTCAGTATTTTTTTCTGTTCTCCCTGTTTTAAAAAGTTTTCTAGTATGATGTATTTAAATGTATTTCTCTTGCCCCTGATTTAATAAATTAGATTTTTTATTATTTTTGTTTATGCTATAATGCCATCTCTGTTTTGGTATACATGCCATCATTTTGGCGTCAAAACAACAAAACAATAGTTTGCTAGGGGTGACAGGAAGAAGTCGTGTTCGTATGACATCATTTTGGCGACAGTACATAAGCTGGCACTGCAGTTCAGGATTCTGGACATTCTTAAAAGGACTAGCAAATGTTTATTAGTGATTTTTCTCAGTAATGATTCTATGTACATTTTATTTCTAACAACAATTTTTGACTAATGTTTTGGCTTAGGTGTTTACCGAGTCTGACACTTGTCTGTTTGTTTTCATCTCCATCTATTCTCCAGTTCTGTTTCTGCGTTTATAAACAATTCAGTACCCCTTTTCTTCTTGTCTTTAATTGAATCCTTTTCATTTTTGCTTTGTTTGCTTGTAACAATAGAACCTTGTTTCTTAATTTATTAGTATTAACTAATTAAATGTCTCTAATTAAGTTCTTGAGCATACAGTGTTATGATTGATTGCTTTATTTTTAGAGCCTCTTTGAAGTGGTTACATAAAAACATAAGAAATTTGACAAACAAGAGGAGACCATTCAGTCAACAAAGTCCATTGGTTTACCTAATTGCCAAGCTGTCCAAATTTTTTAGACAATTGTTTCTTCATATATTGGGTTAAGTACCTCAAGAATTCATTTCTGTCATTTATTTTATGATCCAAGTCTCCAGAGAAAGTTATTTTTTATACTATTATGCCACAACACCATTTTGTTTTTCTTATAGATGCTGTCATTTTCTGGCAACTGTATTGATGATTGTCATGGAAATGCTCCCCATAATTCTCCAGGGTTGTACTATGTGTGAACTCATCGACTTAACCATATAAATATCGGCACATTCAATGTATTTGCAGTTGTTTCTGTAGTGCTTATCTGGTCAAAGAATTATTTTGCTGAACTCCCCACTGTGATGTTTGTTTTTATTCCTTGTGTGTCTCTGGTTTACATTTTTCTCCCATTCCTGTAAAGAAATTATCCCTAACTGTTTTTTAGACAGAACACCCAGGGTTTATCCAGAGCGGTTTTCTTCTCCTTTAGTATTTTTGGGTGTCACATCAAAACATAAAGCAAGAACTACTTCAGCATTGGAGCCAGTGAAATTTCCATTTATTCAAATTAATGTCAAACCATGTTAAAATTTTGACATATCTGCCTCTTCGTTTCTTTATCTGTCAATCTATAATACAGGCCTCTTTCCCTTCTCTCTCTGTCATTCTCTCTCTTTCTAATTCTTTATCAAATAAAAGTCTCCTTCAAACATACTGTAGGAAGGCATTAAAGCTCCAGAAACATCCAAATTATCATGTTACCTCAGACTTTGAGTTTCTTGTCATCTTTGGGGGTCAGTATCAATAAATGTAAGTATTCATAGAGCCTGCCAGTTCATAGCCTGTTCTCTCAGTTCTCCAAATGCAACACTCAACTTTGTTTTAACATTCACTTCCAATGGCATTTGTTGAATGTTGCCTGTCTCATCAATCTTAATCTATACTTGCCTTACCTACAATGAATGCCATGTTTGTGCAGTGGAAGCAGGGGCACAGTCGTCATACCTGCCCTCCCACATTATAAATTTCATACTCTCATTTACACCAGACAGACAGACAGACAGACAGATAGATAGATAGATAGATAGATAGATAGATAGATAGATAGATAGATAGATAGATAGAACTTTATTTGTCCTCGGGGGAAATTCGGCTTTTCACAGAAGTTCCTTAAATAATATTGCTGTTGGTATAAAGGAACCCCTTGTAGTGTTTCTTGACACACTTCTGCTGAATGATTTGCTGGCTTAAAGTCCTCAGTGTTAGCGTGTCAGAGAGAGGATATGCAACATTCTTCACAACGGCACTCAGTTTTGCTTTAATTATCCCCTCCTCGGCTACTTCCAGGGAGTCCAGAGTATGCCCCATGCTTTTTTAATTAACTTGTTGATTCGGTGGGCCTCTCTTCAAGTGATGTTATCGACCCAAAACACAAGAGCGTACAAATTTGCACAGGCCATCACAGAGTGAGTGAGTGAGTGAGTGAGTGAGTGAGTGAGTGAGTGAGTGAGTGTGATCCTCTTGTAGAAGATGTGAAGGATGCCACTTCCCACATTAAAGGAATGCAGTCTCTTAAGGAAAAACATCCTGCTCTGCCCTTTCTTATTTAGTTACTCTGTGTTTCGAGACCAGTCCAACCTGTCACTAATGTGAAGTACAGGGAAAGTATTGTAAAAGTATTATCCAAAGATTTGATGTTGTCATTTTGATGAATCTCGACATTTTAGACCTCCCTGAATCCAAAAATACCATTTTTGGAATTATGTCTGTGTGTCTGTCAGAGTATGTAAACACAATAACCTGAGTACTCTTTCACTTAGGTTAACCAAATTTTGCATACAAGTATTAGGTACAAAACATAGATTTCTATTAACTTTTGGGCTATTTCCTTTAACCGGAAGTGATACTTTACCTTTTATTCATGCAGCTGCAGAGTCCGGTTTATTCAACTTTACTTTTATAATAATAGTTCAATATATTATTAATTTGATTTGATTTGTTTTTGATGGTTCGTTAATGTACATAATATAAAAGTATAATCATTGTCTTGCGGTTTACTCCTCAAATATCCATCCCCATATACGAGTATACGAGACAGTCTAGGGGAGATCACTCCCGATTTTTAATTTCAGCCGAAAACCTTTAAAAGTATACCTGACAAACATGGATGACTCTTGGCAGATTATGTTTAGCAACAAACATACTGTATATTCATAGGTTCACTGACATTTACAAAAGTGAGAACATCCCGACATTGTAATTTTCAGGGGAGGCTGGACTGACCCTGTGGCTTTTCTGACATATTGTGGAGCTTGGGGCCATCTGAACAGCAAGTATGATTGATTTTCAGTCTAGTCAAAGGAGAAAGAAATGTAAAAATAACAATGGTATAAAAATGTCTTAAAAGCTGAAGCTGTACATGCTACTATGAGTAATATTAAGACCAGTTTCTCAAAGGCATGCCCTTCACACTTCTCATACATCCTTTTATTATGAAACCTTCTTAATCCAGTTTAGATTCACAACTACACTGGCAGCATTTTGTACAAGACAGGAGCTAACCACAAATGGGGTGCCTGATCAAGGTAGTGTAAATCCATTTTCCTCAAATGGGGTCCATTTAAAGTAACTGATTCATTGAACAAGAATTCAAGACAAGCGATTAAATAATTTTAAAGTGTTAAAATCACACCTCGGCTCATCTTCATTTTCAGCAATCATACAACAAAGTTCTGAAAACCATCTAAATATTATATATACTTACTTGGTAGCTGCAATAAACGATATGCATTATTCACAAATTGATGCCAGTTTTACTTGAAAACAAACAGTACACCAGCCATGGATAACCACGATAGCACAACGCTGACCTCAGTTTTTCCCTGACTTTCACTAGATAACAACACTGTTAGAAACATTTCCTCTAAAGATACACAAACAGAATTCTACTCACTTATTCTTTTATTAGTCTATTGCAAGGCACATTATACGTAAACAACTACACGCTCTGACACTTTGCCAATAAGAGTAACCAATACACGTCTTTCAAACATGGGAAGCCACCATGCTACCCTGTCCATGTGGACTGTGTCCAGATGGTAATATGAATCCAGTACTCTCCCAGTTCAATTCAATTAAATGTTTTAAGGATCTGACTAATAAATACCAAAGCATACATACGTTAAAATGAGACCATTAGGCAGTTTGTCTGTCCAGATTCCAAACTAAATAAAAATCCATGTTCCACGGTCATTAGAAGAAAATCTATCTGACCTGGGCCAGCAGTGCTCCCCATTGCTGTCGTCACGTTACACGTTCAAAATGTTAATGCAAACAGCACTAAGCACCATTACAGGACACTGGGAAAAGAAAGCGACAGGAAAAGATTTTGTAGCAGCTAATCAAAAGAGCACTATTAGCAGTATGCATAGTTAAAATGAATCATTTTGAGCCATGATTTAAATTGTCAGGACCAAAGTAGCTTCTCTTTCACCAGTTGGGAAATCATTTCAGAGTTCGGGTGCTCTATAATTAAAGCGTTTATTTTTTATATTGGTTTTGTCTGTCCTGGACTCTTTAGGAAGGCCTGCATTTTAAGAATACAGTGCACAGCCTGGAGAATAAAGTGTCATACACGTGAACCACAGGTATTAGCGGTCAGTCCTAGCGATGAGAGAAATGATTTTTGCAAATTGCATTTTACTTTGCAAAAATTGCATAACAAACTTTGTTTCACTTTCCATAAAACCTGTGCCATTCACACAACAAAAAAGGCATTTAGCTATTGTCTGGAAGGTTTCCTTGCATTCATTTCATATATATCTGCCATTTAGTATATAAATATAGATCTTCAGTGAAAAAATATCACAGGGATGTGTGCATAACCTAAACTAGGGTAATGCAGTTGCTATTTGCATCTTTAGTGTGTGTTTGCATGGAAAATATGCAGCATACCACATTTAAAAAAACAAAAACACATGCAGCACTACTCTGTGGTGATGTCAACAAGAGGCATGAACAGAACTGATATTAGCAGCGTGGTGTGCATTATATGCTTTATGACGGCTGTAGTAAAAAAAACAAGTAAACACAGAAATGTGAATGAAGCTATAGGGAACATATAACATAAATTAGCAAGTTGATATTGGCACAATAGGGGTGTTTCTGTACAAGAACAAGCCTTTCAGTGGACCCAAACCCCATTTTAGGTTGGTTACTACTTTAATGTTGGAAACTCTGACCCTCTGTCACCCAGTTTGGTGCAAATGTGTTCAAAGATGAATGGATATGTCACTGTATGTCAATTCCTTGATAAAGAAAGCTATGAGTTGTAAAATGGATTGCCACCTTAAAACTGAGATGGTTAAGCACTTAGAAAATGCAGCCTGCATCACGGTGATATAAAGCACTTCTTTTTTTCTGTAAGCAAGCCAAGTCCATTGCGACATGATTGACAGAACTCATCCTCCACTGTTGCGCTGAACAATGTCATCTTTAAATTATCTGTCTGTCAATCTCTGTTTGCTGCACCTAGAAATGTTTTGTCAAAATGCCTCTCATGTTTTAAAAATAAATCTGCATGAAAATGGTGTTTGTCCAAGTATTCCTGGCATATCTTACCTATTCTAGAGAGTTTCATTTGCATATTAAGACAAGAAAACTAATATTGTCTAGTTTTCAAACTCAAGCCATTTGTTTCCTGTGCAGATACTACTGCTTTTCTGGTGACTGGTCAGCCATGCTTGTTTTCATACAACAGTTGTCTGAATTGATGTCTCCTTTTATTATCAGAAATTCCATGCAGATAGCCATTTCATCCATCCATCCATTTACCAGCCCGCTGAATCCGAACACAGGGTCACGGGGGTCTGCTGGAGCCAATCCCAGCCAACACAGGGCATAAGGCAGGAACCACAGATAGCCATTTCCTAAACTCAATTCCATGCAGACAGCCATTTCCTAAACTCGCTTAATCTACTTTTAGGTTAAGAATGAGCTTAAGGCCCTTCAGAAATCAACCTTGTGTGGGATGCCAGCCCACTGATGGACATCCAGTATCTGCAAGGATACCAATTCAGAGTCCCTAGAGTCAACGGGCACAAGGGAGTACCAAACTCCATAGGGAAAGTGTCCATGTAAATACACTAACTAAGAAAGAAAGAAAGAAAGAAAGAAAGAAAGAAAGAAAGAAAGAAAGAAAGAAAGAAAGAAAGAAAGGAAACTAAGCTATGAATAGTATTAAAAAATCAATCGACATTAAATTGAGTTTACAATGCTAACAAATGATGTAGCACTAGCACTAAAACATAAGTAACATGATTATTATAATTTGTTACTAACCCTCACCTATTCTGTTTCTGTTCTCAGTACTCAAATGTGGCAATTGGTACCACAGCTCACCTGCCAAGTTGTTTGCCTGCCAATGGTAAAGTCATCCCTGATGGAGGATCACAGGAATCATGGGAAAGAGGGGTCCTTTCATCGGATTGGCTGACTGAGCAACGTTTCAGCCGTGGAATGGCCAAATGGGGAGGCAGCTTGACGGATGAGGTCTCCAGGACTCTAAAAATATCCAAATCTTATTATGTGATATCATCTACTGTTAAATTCTGCTCTGTACTTCTAAAATTTTTATTATTAAGCTGTATTAAGGATTTGTTCTGTTCTGTATACTTGTATTGAACCCCTTCTTTTGACACCCACTGCACGCCCAACCTACCTGGAAAGGGGTCTCTCTTTGAACTGCCTTTCCCGAGGTTTCTTCCATTTTTCCCTACAAGGTTTTTTTTGGGAGTTTTTCCTTGTCTTCTCAGAGAGTCAAGGCTGGGGGGCTGTCAAAAGGCAGGGCCTGTTAAAGCCCATTGCGGCACTTCCTGTGTGATTTTGGGCTATACAAAAATAAATTGTATTGTATAAACTGTATGTTAACATTGTTCTGGAAATGACGATTTGCTGCACACTATAATGTGAGCATAAATGGGTTATATTCAGTCATGAATAATGCCTAAAAATTGATGCATAAAATGCCAAAGGGAAGAGCCTACTGCAAAAGTGATGCTTTGATTTTATCACCTTGCACAGAAGGAGCCATCTCAAGTTCTCAAGTTCAGTTCTGGTAGTCTATAATGGGCCCAACTATTTGTTCCAACCATTTTCACAAATAGGCCTTGTTTTTGGCCTCGAAGAGATTTCATGGTTTAATTAGCTGGAATGTTTTGAATTGAAGACCCGCCTCCTCTTTTCATTCATTGGTCAAGAGCAGGGGTCCTCAATCACGGTCCTGGAGGGCCGCAGTGGCTGCAGGATTTTGCTCCAACCCAATTGCTTAATAAGAAACACGTATTGCTCAAGTGACACTTCTGCTTTACTTTGTCTCGCTCATTAAGATTTTAAACCCTTATTGCTTATTTTAGTTTTAAACACCTGTATTCTTGATTTTTAAATGCTCCTAATTAGCAATAACATGCAAATGACAAAAGTCGTTACAGTAGCTTGTTACAATTTACCTCTGTGTGTATTTATGATGCACTATTGAGTTTAATTAAATACTTGGAAGGAAAGTAAAGAGAAAAAAAGTGAAGGACTGAGAATTACTCATCCATTTTAGCCTTCAAATCATTTGGATGATATCCTTAGAAAAGGGAAGAAAATCCAGGATATGAGTATTACCTGATATAGCAGAGTTAAAGCACTAACAAGCCATGAAATTAAATTATTGGCAACAATTGCTTTCTAATTAAGCAACTGGGTTAGAACAAACACCTGCAGCCACTGCGGCCCTCCAGGACTGTGACTGAAGACCCCTGGTCAAGAGGCACATCAAAATCTCATTCCCAAGTGAATGCATTATTTCTGCGTGCACCGCTCTCATTTCCACACATTTATTTAGCAATGCTCTGTGCACTTTGTCAAGATGGGACTGATTGACTTAAAGTGTGAATAATAAAACATGAGTAATGTGAGATTTTTTCATGGACATTTTTGATGCTATTTGCTGTGGTCCAGCATTGGTTTCCAGTTTATGCCCACTTTATCAGTAAGTTTGTTATCTCCATTCTCCAGGAAAACAGGAGATTAAAAATGTATTACTGCCATCATTGCAAACTACATGTGGAAAGTAACATAAAAAATATATAATTTTAACAGAGTACAGTGGAATCTCGGTTTGCGAGCATAATTCGTTCCGGAAACATGCTTGTAATCCAAAGCACTCGTATATCAAAGCGAATTTCCCCATAAGAAATAATGGAAACTCAGATAATTCGTTTCACAACCCACAAATATTTATATAAAAATGATTAATACAAAATATAAAGTAAAAAATACGTAAAACAAATTAACCTGCACTTTACTTTGGAAAAGAATCGTGGCAGGTGTGAGGGAGATGAGAGAGGAGATGAGAGGAGGAAGAGGGTAATTGTGTAGGACAACTTTCACTCTAACGAAATCACTGCTATCTGTTGGCTCACTGGAATCTTTTTTCTTTTTTTGCAGCTGTAACAAGGAATCTATCCAATGACAGTTGCTTTTGCCTGAAGAGTCACTACACTTGGACACAAACTTAAAAAAATGATTTACGCACTGTAAGGTTTCTAAACTCTTTTGGGATTCTCCCCCCCACCCCCTCCCCAACGGGATGACATGCGGAAGAGCATCCTGAAGCCACCGCAGGCTCCCAGTGCTGTAGCAGTGAATCAGAAAAGATTGTGGTCAAGCTATAAGCGCCTGTCGTCGATGGATGATGCAAGGAACATTATAAATGCAAGCGCACAGTATTACTTAGCCACTAACCTGCTCATGACCCTGCCTGATTGCTGTGTCTCTGTATAGGAGAGTGATAGATCCCGCTACAATAAATAACCGTGCTGTTCCTGTTTCAAGCTGAATAAAGCTGGTTTTGCTAAAGTACTGAGACTCAGCCTCATGTTTTGGGATGCATGACAGGGACTCGCACATTACAGCACACACACATGGTCACAATACTACAGTAAACAGTATACACTCACATGGATATTTACTATATGAGAGGGGCATGCTGACTGAGAACAAGCATGGGAGACGATTACCCACAATGCCCATGTGACGCTCGGCAAAAAAAGCATATACGCACTACTCGTATTGCAAGACCTCACTCGTTTATCAATTTAAAACTTATTAAAAATATTAGCTCTGCAAAACACTCGCAGACCAAGTTACTCGCAATCCAAGGTTTTACTGTATTCCTTTAAGAAAAGGAAAGCAATGTAAAATCACATTATTAAGAATTTTTAAAATGTTTTCTCTTTTCAATGACCTAAAACGATTAACTCCTATTTGCCATTTTCCTATTAATTCACATTTTTTGTTCTCTTAATTTTATACAATAATGACAATTAATGATGAGCCGAGCAGACAGCAAGACAAAAGACACTAATGGCCAAAATATATCAGAAAACAAGTAAAGAACAAACAAAAAAAAATTCAGACTTTAAGGTAGGATGTCCAACACTGTAAAGCCACGCCATTTAAAGTGAATTATTATGTGCCTGTCATTGTCTGAGTTGTATTTTAATTTTTTGCAACCATTCCTTGGCTTTTAGAAATAAACATTTTGGGGTTTTAGAAGGCGAAGGAACACAGTGCACTCATTTATTTTTCATTTAGACATATTCTTAATGACATTTAAAATTAATAATATTTTGCTTTTTTTGTTTGTGTTGTGGGTATCTGTTTTGATTCTGGAATTTAAGCTGTGCAGATTTAATTTTTGTATTACTGCAATGATAATCTTATCATTTTCAAGGTGTTAATTTTTTGTTCGTACTTTTTATTTCATGACACCACTTTGTAGAGGTCATTTTGTATCAGTGGCCATTTTGGTTGTGGTTCAATCTACCATTTTTGATTATTTGAACTTGAACTCATGACTCGTGCTGTCATTGCCCAGGAGTATTGAAAATGGTGGCACACTATTTACTGTCAAGCGGTTTACTTACCTCGGCAGTGACCTTCATGTCTCTGGTGACTCTTACTTTGAAGTCAGTTAGAAGGATTGGGAGAGCATGAGGGGGTCATGAGGTCACTCGAAAGGGGTGTGTGGCGCTCCCGATATCTATGCAAAAGGACAAAGATCCAAATCTTTAGAGTACTGGTGCTTCCTGCCTTATTATATGGTTGAGAGACATGGACGCTATCCAGTGACCTGAGATGAAGACTGGACTCCTTCGGTACTGCATCTCTTTGAAGAATCCTTAGGTACCGCTGGTTTGACTTTTTACCGAATGAGCGGTTGCTCACGGAGTCCCGAATGAGGCACATTACTTGCATTGTGAGGGAGTGCCCTTACGGCACTACGGCCATGTGGCATGATTCCCCCAAGGGTGATCTGGCTCACAGGATCTTTATTGTTGATGCCCACATAACACCTTGCTGCAGTAGGTAAAGGGTCACTTTTGGAGGGTGGGACTTGACCACATGTCTGCGAGGGGGGTTCCCAACCAGGATCCCGAGCTGTTTTGTCATGTGGTGGGAGTGGCAACACGCTGTACAAGTGCATGCTCCCCAACCTGACCTGACCTGACCCAACTATTTACTCTGGCCAAGATTATGGATACCCAAAGAGAGCTTAAAACTTTCAGTGTGCTTGGAGTGTGTGTGTAAGTGTTTTAAAGTAACATTTTTTGAGATATTTTTACTTTGCTTTTATTTAATGTATTGGGCTAAGTAGTTTTGGTTTTCATTTGATATCCCAGTTGTTTGAGTTTTGCAAGTCACATTGTAACCTTGATTTTATCTTTTCTGTCTCCTTGTCCTTCATAAAACTTCTCCCATTCCTATTTCTTTTCTTTTTGGCAGGAAATTTGTTTGTACATTTTGCCCAGTCTGGTCAACAAACAATTGCTAAGCAAGATCAACCATAAGTATGTCACCTGACATCACAAGGGTATAAAGGTCATGTATGCAATGTATCCTGTTATGTCATCCAAATTCACATTCAATCATTGTAAAAATATTGTCAAAATTACATAATTAATTGTAATATTAAATAAGCATTTTAGTTACCCAATCAAACTTCAGATCATTATTTCACAGAGTTAATTTCTGAATCTTCCAAAAATGATTTGTTGTTGCTGTTAGCACACATGACTAATAGACTTGATAGTTTTGTTGTGATACATAAGGAACCTTTAAGTAACAAATAACTGATCATGATGGCAGATCTTGCACTCTAATAGAATGTACTGAATGAGCCTTTTGAAAAGATCACTTATATTTATCAGTTTGTGAACAGCACAGAATTGTCGTTGAAGTGTTATAAGCTTCTGATGCCCCACTGCAATGGCACCCTTGCACAAATTTAATCTTTCATACCTGAATGAACCAGTTGGTAAGAGATTGAAATACAGACCAAAATGTTGTGTTTTATACTAGCAAGTAGCAAGTATATACAATACACTTTCTTGCAATAGTTAAGCACAATTCACTCCAAACAAACAATTAAAATACAATTGGCAAAAAATAGGTGCAATTGACTATATACAATATATACAGTAGGTTCAAATCAAACAATGAAGAAAAAAAGAAATCCAGACAAAAAGAACCATATTCCTCCTTCAGTTAACACTGTTCAAGAAGGACTTAAAGAAAAACAATAAAAAATCTAAAAAAGTATAAGACATAAAAATAATAATATAGAACACCACTAACCACCCAGATCAGTCAATCAGAGGTAAATCTATTAATAATTCAATGTAAAAAGGGCACATGCTAAACTTCTTATTGCTCAGCAACACACAAACTGTCAAGAAGTCCATGAGATGGTCAAAAGATGACATCTTGTGGAAAGCTCATTTGTTTTATATGGTAAGATGTTTCCACTGGGCCATTCCTGCCATATATCTTTCTGGATAAACCAGTCATTACAGACATTCACCGTCCATCAATTACTAATCAGCTGAATACACTTTATATACATGTTCATGTTGCTGTAGATGCAGGTGTGCACTCGAAGATCGTTCACTCACTCTCACCAGTAAGTAACTACACTGAGAACTCTATTCCTGCCCATGTGCCAGTAATTAAACTACTTCTTGGCATCTTTCATCTGTAGCAATCGACAGCCACCTCGGCATTTGTCTGTTTGAACCCAGAAGTCACTCAGCTGACCTGTAGGCCTCCATTACACCATACAGACACAAGAGGAACCAAACGCTGCTGCACACCCTCATACCAGCACTGCATTAACTCTCATTGGAGCTCTTCTTCTTCAAACACTACGCATGTACATTTACCTCTAATAACTTTACATCTTAATTATAAAGCTATAGATCACTATTGAATCTCTTACAGACTTTAAAAGTGTGTTACGGTTTATCACACAGATGCACATTCTCTTCAGACTTGGGTATTAACTCTCATATACTGTAAAGCATAGAATAAAAAGTACCAACAAAAATGAAAATGTTTTAGGAAATGTGTTTCTCGTCTAGGTATTTTACCCCAAGCACTTTCCAAGAGAGAGTTAAGTGTCAATGACAACAACTTAGAAGAGGTGCTAACTGTAAAGCACACTTACTGCTACATAAGAAGATGTTAATAAAAGAATTCTTCCTGTTATACACCAATAAGTGACAAACATACATCACAGCTAGACTTCAAATTCTAAAGGGTTACTATATATATTATATATAGTGTCACAGATGGCCGGGATTCTTACACGGCCGGGACACCTCTTCGTTGGAAGGATCAGGGGAGTAAGCCAGATGTCAGCCTCTAGGGTTGCAGCGGTGCCTTGGACTCCTGCAGGGCTTCATGGGAGATGGAATTGTCTACAGCCCTGTTGGGTGCTGCAGCTCTTCTTGAACCCGTGTGGTGGGCCAGTGCTGCTGGAAATGGGGCAACAAGCACCTGAAGCACCAGAGTCCGGAGGAAGGTGGACGAAGCTTGCCAAGGAGGAGTGGAGGAGATAAGAGAAAAAGAGAAGTAAAAGAGGAAGGCTGTAATATTGGATGGGTGCACAGCGCTTATGGCTAAGTGCAAAAAAGAAAAAAAAAGTGAAATAAATAACAAACGCTTACATGCTTCTATATATACCTAAAACCAGCGTTTCCACTCTTTTAGGAAAAACATACACCATGTAACCAAATAAACACAAAAAACATTGACATGTTTAAAAAGGTATACATGTACATGGAATTTTCTAATTAAATACAACAGTAGCACATGTCTTCCAAATTAATCAAACTGTCAAAAAACTATATAAGCAGGAAATGTCAAATTCAAGCTTGGGAGCAGAACATTAAACAGGACTCATCCTCACTCAAATCAACAATTTTAACTTTAAATTCTCCTGTTTGTACTTTTACAGTTTCTCACAACATCGTTTATGCCATCGTTCTTCTTTAACGTCCTTAATGACAGATTTTGGTGGTTTCCAAGTGTAGCAGTTGATATTTAGTGACTTCTTTTGCTATCAGCACATGACTCACTGACATTAAGGCATGTGCATTACGCAGGATGCGACGTCAAGGAACATGTCACCAATCACAATCACCAAGCTAATTTAGTTATGCACAGACTATTAATTAGATTTTAGAGATGCACAGAGTTGATCAGTTTTTGTTAAGATGTATGAAACAATACATTTATGTACACAAGAAACTGTAGTTCAAGAATTGTGCTAAAAGAAATACATGATTATGATGAAAAAACATAGACTCAGGAGACCAAAACACAGAAACATAGACTGGAACAGAAAAACATGGATCTAGGTGGAAAAACATAGTAGTGGTAAAACTGCCTGTAAATTATAACCAACGCTTACGTGCTTGTCACTTATATGCTTAAATGCTTATTGTATATATGATTTGTATTGTATATATGTATTGCATGTATGATTACACAACTCCTTTTTGAATTAAATAACATATAAAGAGAAAATACTTCTTCATACACAACACATTAGTTTTCCTTGCTTTTCTGTATCAAGAAGTTTTGTTTTAGCTTTTGCTGTCAAGGTTTTTCTAGACCAAGTAACAACCCAATAAGCAAACACTGGTGCTACTGGCTGCTGCTGCTCTGCTGGAGACTTGGGTTAGTTTAATTTTGTTAGTTAAGTTTATTTAATTAAACTGCGATTCTCTCGTTTAATTGACAGTAGGTGATATACTTTGTTCGTTATCTGCCAGAGTTTCATTTTGTTTGTTTTAACGATATCTGATAAATCCAGTTTTTTTCTGGTTACTGGTTACTGATGATCTGCATTCTCCATCTGGAAGCTTTCCACAGTACGAATTAACAGCATGTTCACCTGGATTATGCAGTTTTTCATACTTCAACCAGTCACATTATTCCAATAAATGGCAACAGAATTTCATCAACTTCAGTTTCACCCCTCTGTGCCATCATTGTAACTGTATCAGCACCTGGATTTTCTCCGTCTTTCTCAGCAGAAATGCATTCATCGCAGGTCTCGATATAACTTCAACTATCATGACCAAAAGCCGATAATAGGTTTTTGGGCTACTTTTCCTCGACCTTCATGGATTGCCTTTTGACCATTGTATGCAGGGCAAAGCTGGTGAGACCTGCAACACCTGGAAAAGACCAGTTTGTCTTTGGGCTATTTAATGTCTGTTCACTCACCATTAAGAGTCCTCTACTTTACAATCTGCTGACTGACCGTAAGTTTGACTTTCTTTGTTTTTAACTGAGACCTGGTAGCAAACCAATAGCTTAATCCATCTGTTCTTCCTGGGTTTGTTTGCATCTGCCATTGTGATACTTTACAATGAGAAGTGGAGAGTATCCTCTAAAACTATGCCTCAGTATGCCTCATTTGAATCCACTGTCTTACAAATCAATGGACCTACTTCAACTATACTTGCCACTGTTTATCGCCCACCAAGCCTAATAAGCCCTTTTAAAATGAATTATCTGTGTTTGCAAATGCCCTTTATTCTATGCCTATGTAATGTTATTTTGCTAGGTGATTTTAATATATAAATGGACACTTTTATGAGAGCAATTTATAGATTTTCCTAATCTCTCTAAGGGCCATATTCTTGATCTTATCTGCTGCTCTGGTGTTACTCCCTATAATTGTATAGCATCTGACTAGTCCATATCTGCCTACAAACTGATGTCCTGTAATGTCAATTTAATATTATCTAAATCAAATCCACTTTGTTCTATCTCATTTCACAACATTATGATTACAATATTGATTTAACAGCCCTCTCCAATGGAGTTGACAGCTTGCCCAGCAGCAACAATTTATTTACCCCAGATGAACTGGTTTCCCACTACAATGACAGTCTTTTAGATAACTTTGCTCCTTTAAAAACTCAGACTGTCTCTTTCATCCACTCTGCTCCCTGATTTATCCCAGAATTATGCCAACTTAAAGTTAAAGGTCTCCGCTTGGAATGCCTTTATACAAAGATGGGCCTGGCTGTCCATAAGAATATGTAAGATGAACACATGTGCTCTTATAAAGATGCTTTGTCTGTAGCAAGAACTACATATTATGCAACATTAATTAGGTCTGGTGAAGGGAATACTAGGGCTTTATTTTCTACTGGAAACAACATCCTATGGCTACGTGATCATTTTCTACCTCAATTCTACTGCACTGATCAATTAACTTTTTATGACATTTTTTAATGCTAAGGTTGGAAACATCCACCAGCAGCTGACCTCTTTAGGAAACTCTGCACACGGAACATTTTATGATCCCACCTCTTCTAGTTTTAAACTCCCAAATGTCGAGAAAATATCTGGTATTATTAGAAAATCTAAACCCTCTACCTGTCAGTTGAATCCACTTCCTACTCATTTGGTTAAATCCTGTTTGCCTTCTCTTTCTTCTTTAATAACTAACAGCATACACTCTCTTCCCTTATCTCTGGTCTTGTTCTTTTATCTTTTAAAACAACTGTGATAACTCCAATTCGCAAGAAATCTGGTGCAAATCCCTACAACCTAAATAATTATTGTCCAATCTCAAATTTGCCATTCCTTCCAAAAACACTTGATCAAAGTACTGCCATGCGGGTTCGCTCTCACTCACTACTGAAAACCAAATGTTTGAACAAGTTCAGTCTGGTTTTCATCCGTTTCACAGTACAGAGACAGCCCTGGATAAAACCACCAATGACCTGCTAAGGGCAGCTGATTCTGTAAAGAAGTGTGCTGCGTTTAGCGGCAAAGTCTTCCACTGCAAAGTCTATGTCCACAGGGCTTGTTCCTAAAACACCCAGTCCCAGTTTCTTCAGTCCGTGTGTTTTAAACTGTCACCAGGGTTTAGAGAGAGACAGCAAAAGATACTGAACAGAAGAATTAACACTAAATGAAAATAAAAAGCTAAAAGTGCCTCTGGCTGCTACCATATGTTTCTGTCATTTTGGCTACTGCATCACTTTATGACATAACAACAGCAAATAGATTTTAAATAAGAATTGTGGTCTATAGATATACAATGTGTTAAAATGCTGCAGCTATTTTGTCATGACATGATTGTCATTTCAGTTAGAATGTAATGTTAAGTTTCTATAGTTATTTGTTTAGACATGCTGTCAGAAGGTGAATGTTGTGCAGCCTCATCTCAATATCTACTTGTTGTTAAGCAGATGTGTTAATTCGGGTGTGTTGAGTACTGAAATCTACATCTCCTGTGGTGCTTCGTTACCAGCTCTCTTAATGGCAGCCCTTCTTAAAGAGTATAAAACCGCTTTTTTCAAATGCATATTTTTCAGTTCCAATTTTTATGAATACAGCTGCCAAGGTCACATCAACTCCTACACTATCATCGTAATGCTGAACAACAGAGAGAACACACAGCACTTGCAAAAAGATATCGTTTACATTCACCATTCATCCGTTGAATGCCAATGTATAATCTGATGCTACAGAAACGTTTTTCCCTTGCATCAGGTTATATTTATTTGTAAAATACGTAATGTGGTCTAATAGGGTTTTTTTAAGAGACTTTTCGACTGTAGACGGTTCATCATAAACGGAAGCTTGCTGTCTGCCGGACCAGTTTAATGAGAGCACCTCTGATTGTTGCAGTTCAAAAAATACCACTGCTGCTTTGAGCGCCACCTTCATGAGGCATTGGATTGGTTTAGAAATGTAACACCCAGTGAGCCGTCTAATTTTTCCCACCTACTTTTAAGCAAAATCTTCAGGAACTACGAAAAGAATCCACACACCATCTAAAAGTCATTTTTGATGTGTTGTGGTCACTAGTGAGGCACAATACTACTTTGCCGAGCTGTACATCACCATCTGTTATGAACATCATGAGGTGCAGATTCTTTAGATAATTTGTGTATCTGTAAAGTTATTTTATGATCATTAGAATATCAGAGCTCAAAGAAACTTTTGAAATGGCAACCCAAGCTAAAAACAACAGCAGTCCCCTCAAAGATTTGCCTGTTCCACAACAAACACAAATATGAAGGTTGCAACTGACCGAGACAGAATTCAATTGAGCATGGACTGCTAGCTTTTACTCTGGTCTTGGATGATTTCACTTTGCTATACGGTACCTAAAGTAGAATATATTGAGTCGGCTATTTTTATTAGTCTCCAGCAACAGTGACAAAGGCTGAAGTGAATAAATTAATTATACCCGAGTGCAAGGAAATCTGATAGGATTTTATCAAGTTAGCTCTTACGGCCAAAACCTACCTACCTTTAAAGCTTTGTTTTTTATCAAAGAGTATATGTGAGTGCATACGTTTTTCATTTTAGCAGTACAATCTATTATGCATAAATAAAATAAAAACACTAATGTAATTAATATTCCCATAAAAGGAGATGAAAGACTATTTTCTTCTCCTGCTTAAAGCAGGATTTTGGCATCAATAAAAATGTTTGCATACACAAGGGAAGCCAGGATTACACGTTACAAGTAAAGGGCAAATCTTTGATCTCTAGGCATATTCATCCAAACATTATCTAATCCTCCTAATCCAATTTATGGTTGGGAGAATGAGGCCAGACTAACCTGGATGTAAGGGTCAATGTGGAAAACATGTTTGGCTGGTCACCAGTCTATCGCTGTTTGATCTCTGCATATTATCTTAAAAATAAACTGAATTTACCTGTGATGTCCCATGCACACCACCTCATTGTCATTGATCTTACCATGAGGCGTCTTGTAATTCATGACCAAGCATAAACCAGGATGTCAGAGAAACAGAGTGACACAAAAAAATGATTGATACTAAAAACTGACAGTTTTTTATTACAACAAGGTGATAGGAAAATATCAAAAATTGAATTTCAGTGAAAATCTAACAAGTCTGCAAAAACAATTTTCCAGGCAAAAAAGTTAAAAATGATAAAATATAAAAAAAACAAAAATTAGAAGAAACAAAACAATAATGCAAATACTTTGCTTTCTTCTTTCCTCAGGCTTTTCAAGAAATAACTATCCAAAAATAATAATAAGTAGAATGAAAATTAAATTAATGCTCAGCCCACCCGGGTAATCCTACTTTTTCCACTAGGGGATAACAGTAAGCACAGTGCACTCCCTTTCTCTCCTTTATTATTATATTTTTATTAATTTTATTGCAATCCATACAAATCAATCACGTTTTTACAAAAAGAAAAATTGAGTTAAGGGCAAATCGATCCCCACCCCTGAGAGAGAGAGCAAGGCAAACGGTGTGAAATTTAAGGCTTGTAAACATACCTAAATTAATAAATTCTCTGTGCTTTATGAGCTTATTTTAAAATATTACTGATTAGATCCTGCCATGTTTTGAAAAAAGTCTGTACGGATCCTCTGAGTATTTGATTTTTTCCAATTTCAAATAATATAACACATCGGTTTCCCACTGACTTGAAAGAGGAGAGTTTGGGTTCTTCCAGTTTAGCAGAATAAGTCTGCGTGCCAAAAGTGTAGTGAATGCAATCACAATTTGTTTGTCTTTCTCCACTTTAAACCCATCTGGAAGAACCCCAAACACAGCTGTTAATGGGTTAGGAGGGATTGTGAGACCAAGGCTGTCTGAAAGGTAATTAAAAATTTTGGTCCAGAATAATGTTAATTTAGTGCAGGCCCAGAACATGTGACTCAGAGAGGCTGGGACTTGGCTGCAGCATTCGCAGGTTGGATCATGCCCTGGAAACATTTTGGAGAGTTTTAGACGAGACAGATGTGCTCGATATATAATTTTGAGTTGTATAATTGTATGCTTTGCGCATATGGAGCTCGAATGAATTCTCTGCATTGCTACTTTCCACTCTTTTTCTGATATATTAATTGAGAGATCTTTTTCCCAGTGTCCTGTTGGATCTTTAAAAGGGAGGGATTGTAAAATGATTTTATATATTGTAGAGATTGTGTCTAAGTCCTTGAGATTAAGTAATATTTTTTCCAGCATGGATGAGGGTGCAAGATGAGGAAAATCGGGAAGGTTCTGTTTAACAAAGTTCCTGATTTGAAGATAGTGAAAGAAATGTGTAGCTGGAATGTTAAATTTGGAATGTAATTTTTCATAGGATGCAAAGACATTGTCTATATAAAGATCTCTAAGAAAGTTAATTCCAAATTTTTTCCAGATATTAAAAACTGCATATGTTTGCGAAGGTTGAAAGTCTAAAAAATTGTGCACTTAAAATATATATATACTTCAGCAATCATAGTGTATTAAGATAATACACCCGGATAATAAACCCGGGGAAAGGTGTTAGAAATTTGTCTAGAATAAGCATAATAAGTCTTAATGCAATAATAGCAATAACAATAAACCAAGGGTATTATATTGAACAGTCTCGTTTAAGGTAGAGAGAAAATAATTAGATAATAAAAAAAAAGAAAAAAAAAAGAGAAAAAAGAAAAAGTAATTAAACACAATAAGCACAATAAAACATAAACAGATAGCGCCCTAGTAATAATGAGTAATAATGAGAATATATGATGATAAAAACCCGTATTTTAAACAAATAGATCAGACAGTAGATTATTAATCCTTGTCATATCATTAACGGCCATGACTCACTATTATGTATCAGAATAGTCCCGGGATCAGCTTTCTTAATTCCTTTTCTGCTTCTTCCTTGGTAGCGAAGACATAGAATTGACCCTGCAATTCCACTTTCAGTTTGGCCGGATACAAGGGGCTGTATTTGACGTTGGCTTGCCGTAACCGCTGTTTAATGTTGTAGAAGGCTGCGCGTTTAGTAGCTGTTGCTGGAGAGAAGTCAGGGAAAATACAAATGTGGTTGTTTTCATATATAACCTCTTGCTTGTTTCTGAGGAGTGCCATCACCTCTAGCTTAAATGACAATCTTTCAAAGTGAATAATAAAAGATCTAGGTCTAACGGTATTTGATCCACGTACACAGTAAGCCACTGCTATCTCAGAATCTGCTTTAAAGTCTTACCCGATTATTTTAGAAAAAAGTTCAGCTGTGAATTTCACAGGGTTTGGACTTTCTCGATTCTCAGGCAGCCCTTCAATTCTGACATTATTCCTTCTGCTTCCATCTTCCAAAGCAGCCAGTCTGTCTCCGAGTTTTTTGCATTCGGAACTAACATTTACTGCTTTTTCTTCGGCACTGGCAGCTAAATTTTCAGCTATTTCAATCCGAGTCGTGAATGTCTCCTTGAGATCCTCCAGTTGATCAGTAAGCATGCTCAGTTTAACCGAGTTCTCCTGAATGTGCTCTTCAATTTTACCCAGCACCTGTCGCAGCTCCAGTTGCAGCTCCTGTTGCAGCCTTTAATTTGCCTTTACCCTTGCTTTCTCATTTTCCTTCTCACTTTTCTTTATCTCTTGCATGATCTCAGCGGACATCACCTTCAGTTCAGACAGTTCAATTGTGCTTTCTTGCACCGTAGGTGAAGCAGCAGGCTCTATTGTAGCCGATGTCCCCGCTGTTCCCGGCTCGCGTGGAGTAATTGAAACCGCGGACTGCAAGGCCTTTTCCAGTTTCAGGTGATCTTCTCCAATCGGCAAGCTATCGAGACCTGCTTCACTCATGCTCGTACATTCACTCCCCATTTCGCTATCAGCCGGCGACGATGTGGTGGACCGTGGTCCTGAGGAGTCTGGACTTTCGCCCATTTGATCCAGGTCAGTCTCTGAAAGGCTGTATCTTGAACTAGGGCTTGCCAATCTTAGCTTGGATGCAGCTTTAGATTTCGGTTCTTTCGGACCCCCTTTCTTGTTGGCCATGTTTATATATGCCTACATATACTATAGCAGTGCCCCTCGGGTTGAATAAGTACAGGATATCTCAGAATAATAAGCAGATAATATGAAAAATAACACCGCTGCTAGCTGAGCTCCACTTCAGACGTCCATCTCTCACAACGGACGAGACCAACTCCCTTTCTCTCCTGATGAGTTGTTCAGTAAATCTGTGAGGCACCTTCCTCTAACAGACTCCCTCAAAAAGACAGACGATGACCTCCAGTGTTGACTCTCCTATTTCATATGACCGCAGGATCTTGTCCTCCAGTCCTTGCAGACACCTGTCCAGCCCTTTCCAACTACCTTGTGCGCTTTCATGCCAGTTGTGCTCCACTCTTCAATGAGGAGGGAATGTTCTACATCCATCTCATGGTGTAAGAATGTGTGAATGTCTGTGCAAATTCAAACTTCAATACATCTCTGGTAAGTATGGCTTCCTTCTACTGTTGCACCTTTAAACACTCACTCAAATGGCTTCTCATAACTTTTCCCTTAAATTCCGCATCTACAAAGCTCGTGCTGGGATGACTCTTCCAATCCATAGGCATGAATGAGTCACTCCATAACTTCCTCAGCACTGCCTTGGACACATGCAGCTGTTTCCTTTAGCGTAGCTTCCATCTGCACCACCTTCTAACTCTAAAGATAAGCACTGTTATCTATTTAAACAAATGAAAAGGTCTATAAAAAGATCTACATTTAATGTATGTATGTAATGTATTATTATTATGAGAAAATCACATGCAACTCTCTTTCTAACTTCTGTGTCATAAGGTGAACCATCACCTGGCAATTGCTACAGTATATTTGTTTTTCTTCTTAGTTAGAGATATTGGCATGAGAATAGGGAACTATTTTTACCTATTCATTTAGCTGAAACAAACAAAAGTAGAACCACAATTTACACAAATTCTATATAAGCAATTTAAACTTTGTGTAAACTGGCTAAAGAATATGAATAAGAAGGAAAATAATGCAAAGATAAGCTTGAGACACAGTGAATCACTTTATTTTACAGGTAAAAAAGGGCCTCTTGTATTATCACTGTGTCTTCCTCTCAAAGCAACATGCTGAGGTACAAGAAAGAGTGAAGTGCAAATGTCCTGTAATGTCACTCTCTGTTGCACATGCAAATCTGAGAAAGAATGATGTGCATACAACTTATAATGTGTGTAACTGATGTGCATATAGCTTATACTCTCCCCTCCTCTCATCCATATTTGTGCTTTCAACCTTGTAGTCTTGCTGTATCTCATTCACCCTGGTACTACAGAGACACTTGGGTTAAGAATCTTTGTTTTGAAGTCTTAATTTTTTGTAAATGTTATCATTTTCCCCACTCCTGTCTTTAGTCTCTTTATGTTTTTATAGTGTTTCTAATTTTGTCAAAGTCATTTTCCTCCCCAGTGTTCAGTGAGGCCTCAGTGGCATAACTAGGGACAGGCGGAGGGGGCGATCTACCCCGGGCAGCACAGGAAGATAAACAACTAATTTACAATTTATAATTTTGTTTCGTTATCAATCCGAATGTGTTCTTGCTCTGTGCAGAAAACATCCCCACCTATCACTTGTACACTATACTGGTTCTGGTTTTCACAGTGTAATTATATTAAACTAATAATTAGAAAATGGCTTATCAGTGCATCTATACTATATTCTCGTCTAGTTGATGCTTATAAATAATTATATGTGAAAAATTATTGCTGTTTCTCTATATATGAATAAATCTATGCAAAATTTATCTTCATTTTTCTCTATACATCATTTTAATTTTCTATTTAAATAGGTTAACATATTCAGATATGTTGGAGGGCGGTAAATTGAAGCACCACCCTGCCCTGAGCAGCACAAACTCGAGCTACGCCACTGTGAGGCCTTCAGGTCTTACTTGAAGAAATCTATTTAAATTGAGAAGGGTCTGGTTGCAGACCTCCAGAGCGCTGTAATTAATGATCTCAGCTGAACAGCCAATCAAATTGCATGTTAATGTCATATTGTTTACTTTGTGAAAATTCCAAGAAGGGCCTGACTGGGGCTGCCAGCACTTCATGACACTCCCATTTCACTACTCACCTACAACAAGACATGTCTTACTCGGTAATCGTCATTACTCCTGGGTAAGATAACTCTTCCATGACCCTAATCTTAACAATAATGTAAAGATGTTTTATGAGGACACGCAGGGTGCACCTTGAAATGAGTGTCTTGAAAAAGATATAAATCACTGGGTATGTGTTATGACTTACATTCTATTTATGATTTTTATTTTAATTCCTCCATTATTTTCAGAGATCTACAACTCGTTTTTCAGTTTTTTGAAACCACAGGTTTTCATCCTGTTTACTTTTAAATCCACTGTTATGTGAATTACCTGTTATTTTAAGCTGTTCTGCCCGTCATTTTGTATTCTTAAGATTGTAGACATTTTTAGATCCCACCTTTAGGGCAACAACGTGATGGGATAAAAGGTCACCTCATCTCAAAATCCACATCAGTTTGTCTCCATTTTGTCCAAAAAGCCTTCTATGGATTTCATCCCAGTACACACTCAGACCATAAAAAGAAAATAACTGCTTGCTGCTCTTCTTTGGTGCAAATGGAGACTGACACTGCCATGTTTACTCCTATAAAATGCCAAGAGAAACAGACTGATCAAGGTCAAAACTGTACCACTGTGACCACAGAAACATAATGTGGGGAAAGCTGTAAAAAAACACAAATAAAATTACCACAAAGGTGAGATAATTATTAACTTTATGATTGAAGAGTGTGTCTGTTTGATTCCTGGTTACAAGTTATCTTCTGCTTCTTGACTGTAATTAATGTCTTTCAATTTTGCCCTTTGTTTGATCTTAATTAGCTTTTCATTCTCTCACTATGTTTTTTGTAAAATAAATTAATTTTAAGTTCTGAACTTGTTCTTAAAATCTCCATCTTCCAGGTTATGAACCTTTCTTTACTCTAGATATGAGGCCAGGTCCCATTTTACAGATGTAGACATTGTCACTAAAGGAGCTGGTATAGTAACTGAAAGAGCTCCTCCTGCAGGTAATCTTTTTTTTTTTGTAAAAGACAGATTTCATACAACACCAAAGACCATCCTGTGACTGTCATGTTAAGAAATTTTTTATAATCAATTTTTTATTGATGTCAAACAAATAGTAAAGCAAGAGAAAAAGGGAAAGATATTTTCATATTCACATTTTGAAGAAAAACCCTCCACCTGTGTCCACTACCAACCCACCCTACCCTGGAGCTATTTAAGAACGTGGATCCCAAATTAGCACTCATTGATCACACAGGTCACCAACAGGGTCCAGAGGGCCACACGCCTGGTTGAGGAAAGAAATCTAATAGAAAAAATATCAGGTTGAAATCAAGGGTTCGCTGCCAGCCATGACTTGATCGGGGGGATAGCATTTTTCCATTTACTAATAGCATGCGCAGGTTCTCTGTTAATCTGTACGGCTGACAGTTCTAATAAAGCTAGGTTGAAAAATCAGGACTTCCAGACTGAGAAAGTGACCAATTTTTGATCCTTCTGGTGGGAGACATTCAGAACTTTGGCTGCTATTATAGCCAATTAAGTAATGCCCAGGTAGTAAAGGGAAAGAAAGGAGAGCAGAGAAATCTAACAGAAGTAGAGTAGTAGGAAAGCAAGGGATATAGATAAATAAGATGGAGGAGAGGGCCTTAGCAATTGAAGCCCAAAGAACAGCAACAGTGGGACATTCCCAGAAGCTGTGGAAAAAGGTGCCCTGTGCATTAAGTGCGTACTGACAGCAGAGTGAATCAGGGGCTAAGCCCATCAGGAAATGCTTCCTATGGTAATAATAAACTCCATGGACAATTTTATACTGAGTCGTGTTAAGAATTATGAATTTATAGTAAACAAATTCAATGTTTTTTTTTTATCATTTCAGAAATGTGTAATATTTTTTGTCTGTCAGTCTAAACCCAGATACATGTGTAAAGTGTAAGAGCACCATGTCAATAAAAAAAAAGTTATTCATGAAGAAATAATTCTTGTTCATAAAAATATCATTCCCTTCTTTGCCTTTTGTTGAAAGTAACAGAAATATGGGTCACTCTTCAAATACTTTCACTCCGAGAGACTCTGCTATTCTTAACTCTTTTTCAAGTTCATTTCCAAAAATAAAAAAAAAACAAATCCAAAATATTCTGGGGATTTGAACAGTTTGTTCTTTCAGAAACTTTAAAACTAGAAGTTTCTGGGGGTCCTTTCTTGGCTTTTATACACCTGAACTACTGAAATTGCTGTTTTAGATTCAAAGCACTTCCCTTGTGTATGACTTATTTAAAGAGCTAAATCACACCTGACTTTGATTTAGTCCTCAAGAGCAAGGATGAATTGCCAGTTTCCGTACTTTCCCTCTTCTCTTTTTTTCTTTTTAGTTAACCATATCTGATTGATGTTTCTTCCCAGAATAATTTTTTCATACATTTTTATCCTTTCATAATAAAAAGTTTCTTCCACTTCACTCAGTGTTTCATTTTAATGAAATGGAAATAATTCATGTAAGAAGCATAATATGTGACACAATTTTCACCTTTGAAAAAACAGAACAATATCATTCTGCACAATAATGAATCATCTTAGACCACATTTTACTCATATCAAGTAAAGACTGGTTGGTTTCAAAAGTAGCAAGAAGTTCGAACAGCCACTTCACAGAGTTGACCCAGTATGGTTACAGGTCAGAGAGCCCTCTCTGTGTGGAGATTACATGTTGTCCATATGTGAGGCTAGGACAGGAATTTCGTTCTTTCCTCAAGAAGTGGATATGGGACTGTCATCTCTTTCTAGATAAAAATAAGAAGTTAACCTCATCTACACTCTACCAGAATGAAGGAAAGAGATAAAAAGCAGAGCCCTACCATTACGTAAAATGTCTGGGGAAAACCGACCAAGTGAAACACGTTATGTTTGAGAAGTTTTGAGTGCCTAAATATTCTTGTACTGAGGTTAAAACATTTTCAGAGTTTGTTAAATTAGTGTAATAATATTTCATTTGCGTGGTATCTTAATATACTGTAGGATTACTTAGATATAGTTTTTAAGGCTATTGTTAAGCACATAAGGGATAGCTAGCATTATTTTTGGTAGTGTGCATTTAAACAAGAGTTTAGCAGGCAGGTGTCCTTTTGAACAAAATCAAGCACATTACAAGGTCTCTATTCTGATTTTATATTCCAGGTACCATATAGAATCATGATGTTGTTGACCATGGCCTCCCATAACGCTCTGTTCTGTGGGCGCACAAATAATCTTCAAGCTGGTCACTCTAATGAAAGTTTGTCTTCTGCAATCAATTTTTGTTTGATTTTTGTAGTAATTACCAGATTTTTGGAACCCTATTTTCTCACCATGTGGCTGAAAACTTCATCTTTCTCTAATTGTCAGCAGCAACCTTTTTCTGAATCCAGATCCTAACTGAACTTCCTCATTGGTTGTGTGGCTTGTCATAATGCACTTTAGGAATCACAACTCCAACATAATTCTCTTTTCCATAGTTGGTGAAATTGTCCAGCACTCTGAGACATAATTGAGAACAGGGAAGACATAACACTCTAAAATTTTGATCTTAGTCTTCAGTTTGATTTTACTATTGCAAAGAACCTTCTTCACTTCAATGGAGGCATCTTTAGTCTTACTGATCCTCCATTTGATTTCATATTTGTACTTACTATGAGATATTATTATGTTTTCCAAGTAACTATTTATTTGTCTGACTTTCTCATTAGTAACTGATGTTGCAAATAGGAGCTTCCTTCTTGCTGGACCCAACCATACATTCTGTCTTTTTGCAATTGATCCTTACACCTCTTTTCTCACTTTCACTACCTATATAATTTTGAGAATTTTTCTGCAGCATTTCCTCTGAGTCAGCAAATTAGAACTGCATCATCTGCATATCTCAAATTATTTAGGTTCATACCTCAAATCATCTGTCCCAAAGTTTTTTCTATATCTCTTAAGATCTCACTGTAGAAATTAAACAAGTCTAGAGAAAAGACATATCCTTTCCTAGCTCCTTTCTTAATTGGAAACTATGTAATGCATAACTGCTGAAGCTATAAATTCACATTGATTTAATTCATAAAGTATTTTGCCACTTTCATAGATTTCATTATGGACATTGGTTAGTGGAAATCCACCAATGAGACCATGACTCATAGGATAGCAGGTGTTGGTTCTGGGATGCATTTAAATAACACTGAAACATACTGACAGATATGCAAATGTAAAAGCAGATACTAAAAAAGTGTTATAACTATTAGATGGTATAAGTTTAAGCTCAGCTAAACATACTGGTTAGTATATGCTTATAAGAAGAAATGAAACAGGTGCTGGGACCTTTCCCTTAACATTTTAGCATACTTAGTTAAATGCAGTTTCACTGACAAGTAACAAGACCACTGGAAATTATCAGTTGTTTGATTTCAGTTAATTCAGCTATTACTATCAGCCACCAAGGTACTCTATAAAGGTAAAGAAATTTGAAAAGCATTATCTGAGACATCAAATTGAGCATAGAAAGAAAGATATCAGAAGAGGAGAAGAGAGAACAAGCATTTACATTTAGTTTTAAGAAGACAAAGACTATAGCAACCAAAAATCCATTTAGTCACCTGACACCAAGCTTGAGTGTGACTCTGATATAAATCGTTCAGGATGCATGTTTTCATCCATTATTTTATTTAACATTTGGGTGTGTGTGTAATTTCTTAGCTAATAAACATAAGTTTAGACTGAAATAAACTCTTGGTATTACCTCACTGAAACTATCGTGTTGCTTACTGACATTAGCAGGTTAAAATGTTAATCGGCGATGTAACAAACTGTGCTTGATCAGGTTAATTAATTTCAGGGGTAGCAAACTGGGAGCAGGCTGTGTTCTGTGATCCTGATACAAGCAGACTCTTGGCCTCTGTTAGGATATTTAATGCAAGCCTTTTGAGAGAAGCCAATCCTTGCTAGGCATATGTTTGCAATATCCTTTAAAAGATAACAAATTGGGTACAGGCTGTGTTCTGTGATCAGTGATCAGCCATTGTTAAGGTATTCTAGAGGCTTGGTGTTGAATCCTTTACAATGGTATCCCACCCTTATGAAGGAGTACTGTACAGTGTACATGTAAAATATTGTTAATAATGTAGGCATTTTCAGGATTTACTTGAACAGCAATAAAAAAGGCAGGCTAAAGTGTCTATTGTGGACACCTTCATTCTAACCTATAACATCACTAAATTAAAAGGTCATTTATTAGAACATTGCTTTTTATTTGTCTGTAGCCTAATACAGTAAATTATACAAATTGTGGTTAATTGAATAAGAAACATAATGAAACAGACTTTTAAGCATTCATTCTGTTTCTAATTGTACTGTATATTTGCTAGAATACATAAAATAACACATTGTGACATGTAAGTCCCTGTCTTGCACCCCAAAACACAAGGCTGTGGCTCAGTACTTTAACAAAATCAACTTTATTCTGCTTGAAAACAGGAACAGCACGGTTATTTCTAGTAGTAGGATCTACCACTCTCCTATACATAGACACAGCATTCAGGCAGGGTTGTGGCCATGTAATCCTGTTCCCTGCATTTACAATATTCCTTGCATCACTCATCAACGACAGCGTTTATAGTGAGAACGTGGTTGGGTCGGATTTGCTTTTACTGTGAGCCACTACAGCGCTGGGAGCCAATAGGCTGTCTTCCACAGATGCCGTGATCACGCTTCAGGACGCTCTTCGGCGTGTCTTACCGACTTTAGAAACCATACAACATCTGTAACAAAACTGAAGGATGGAAAAGTCAACATTTCAATACTAGTGATGAGCAAACTCCACTGTGTTCATTTCACCTCGAGTTTGGAGAAATCACAGAAGTGTTTGCGAAAATCGTCAAACTTGGCGAAATGCAATGAAGACAATAGGGAAGGACTCACTAAACTAGATTTGATTGGATTATAATGGTGTAATCATCTTTAAAGTGTCTCTGAGGGCTAGGGAAATGTCTGCAAACTATACTAGATTGAATATTGTAACCAAAAAGGTAATCTGAGCTGTGCGGCAGCAGTGCAAACCACTGTACCACCATGCCTCTGTGAGATCAAAGAAGAAAGAAAGCAGTCAGAGGCATGTAATCATATATTTCGTCAAACAAAAGTGGAAATACAATTGTCCAATACTCAAAGTCAAAAGTCAGAAAAAATACTTAGGTCTTTTACAGGAAGAATATTCAAAATGTCTTGTTCTGATTAAGCCCGCTAGCTTATTCTTATTTTGTTTCTATATTGTCTGTGCTGATGCTTTGTACTTTTTCTTCTTACAAAAGGATAGAATCTTGTAAGTAGTAAAAAACTTTTCATTATTATTATTTCAGAGTCTCCTGTATTTGGAGTGTGGTGTGCGTCAGGCTCCTTCATGGTGTTTTTTGTATATATCTTCTCTTATACTGAAGTGGAACTCGAAGATCAACCTGCACATTTGGCAACAAGCAGACATAACTCATATTTATGATGTATATGTTTCATAAAAATTTAATTTTGAGAACCTGAATTATTTACATATCTGTTCTACCACAACGTAGACTCTATGGGGACTCTAAATTTAAGTTAATTTGCTAAGTATCGGAACACTATGTCCCATTGAGTCTGTAATTGAAATGATCAGCATTATGTACCTGGGGGCAGGTCCCATCCAATGTTGGCTGTTACAGCTGTTATGCTAGCCTCGCAAAGCATTATGGAGCACTGGGGAAAAAGGATCTACTAAACTGTCCAAATTATTAGTAAATAATTCGACAAGCAAGGGCAAACGCCAATGCAGAAAATTCTCTGCAAATAATGCTTTGGTGAAATTTGCTGATCAATACTGTACTACTCAACACAAATGCTTACCTGATCATAAAGATACAAAAACAGTAGTAATCCTTGAGGAGAAGAAATTGATGTATGCATGTATACAGGACCAGTTCAATGTGGCCAAGCTTTGAACAGACATTCCAATAGTCATTTTAAAAAGGATGGTCCTGACGAGGTTACTTGATAAAGCTTTTATCTTAATGATTCTAACATCATTTCATACAACCTTGTTTACTGATACATATACTCACACACGAACACTGCAATTCTTTGCAAAGGTGGTCCCAAATCTTACATGTCTCGACAAATTTTAACAACAATGTCACCAGAATTTATTGTTAGTATTTCCTCAGAAGAGTTCCACAACAGAAAGCCTTTTCCATCTTGTCTGCCTGAGAGAGTCTCTAAGGGATGATAACATTGAAAATATTTTTTTCATTTGAACTTTCCTTTACATTTGCTCAACATTAAAAAGGGGTAATATCTAGTCCCCAGCCCTCATTAACCTTATTTGTTTAGGTTTTGGTTTTATTTTACATTAACAATTCAAAATTATCTCTTTGTAACTGTGAGTGTGTGTCTGTGTGTGAATTTGACCCATCAACACACTGGGGCTCTAAACAGTGCTGTTTCCTGCCTTGTGCCCAATGCTACTGATAAGGCTCTCTCCTCCAAGGGCCCCTTAACTCGATTAGGCAGGTATGAGAATGTTATATTATAAAATATTATGTTATGTTTTATAATGCAAAGGTAATAAAACAGATTGTGAGAAACAGGGATACGATACTAATACAACATTTACTGGTAAATAGTATGAAGAACAAAAGAAAATTCAATTTCTGGAAATGTAGCAGGCACACACACACAATTTTCTAATTGGCAATTACACATCTTAATCATGCGTCATAATCTGGCCCAGGCACTTGTATAATGACCTTGAACTGGATGAACAGCCAAAGTGTAAGTGTTCTGTTTGCAGGCTTGCCGACTACACTAATACAATATGACATGTCAGCACCTGCTACTGAATTTCCCAGGGTCAGGTTAGTTTCATATTATATTATTTCTTGTAAAGTTTTCTTTAACCAGAAATTGAACTTGCATATTTTTTGCCAGCAATGTCCCGGCTTCCATGATCGATATCACAGGAACTGCACATTGTAACTGAAGGCAAAGTTTGCACTAAAATATGTTAAAGCTGTGATAATCCACTTTAGCAGGCAGCCTCATAAATACTAAAAACCCTAAAAACCAAAAATGCCATTTTAAGGAAAGAAAAGAGAAGAAATGTGAAATCGTAATTCAACTTGACATGTGAAGCGAACCGTAAAGATTTTGACTCAGACCACGCAAATAAGACTAATATCTCAAAACAACAAAAAATAACATTAAACAGTTTGGAAATATGCACCAGCTCCTCCAGAGAAAAATTCTATTATTATACATATTATTATAAAAGTAATATCAATTGATTTACGTAATAAGAGGAAAATTCTTTTCTTTGACTGCATGGCCTTTCGAGATAATAGGCAATTCCCTGCTCCCTTTCCGTCTCTTTTTTTTTATATTTTCATTCATCATAACCTTGCATGGATGGGTTCGCTGCATCTTATATCTGGTATATGGATATTCTGGGCTGCCACTTAGGCATCAACTAGCACATTAACTACAAAAAACTGAAATACATTCAAACACACCTCTGGAGACACTTCAAACATACCTCCATGCTGCATTGTCACGGCACAAGCATTTTATTTTATTTTTTTCCAGAATTCAGACAGCCTCAAAAGCATAGCCACTAGTGATCAGACACTTGATCCAACTCCATTGATGTACACTTCACACACGACCTCACACTTTACTGATAACAACTAGACTTACTTTCTAAACAGGAAGCTAACTTTTTTCCTTGATGCATTTAGTTTAGTTTTCACAAAGTTGAGAAGAAAAAGAAAAAAAAAATAACGGATGATTAATGCAGACATGTACCGTAGCTGTGAGGCATTGATAAAGGGGTGTCTGCAGTCAGGTGCTTTGACATATGGAAACAACGTTTCACTGGGTATCCCATCAAAGTACAGTAAGCAGTCAGTTATTAGGGACACAAATTATGCAACTCAGCAGGGATCGGTAGACTAATGAAATTGTTTTGCCCACAGCAGACTGTAGAAGGATGTGACATACAGGTAGGAGATATACAGGTATACCACATTAGCTTGATTTCTGTTTTTGCTTACTTTTTATCATTGCTACTTTTAATTCCCATGGAGCTATACATTGAACAGATTCGCTCATTTGTATTGATAGCAAACATATTTGAATTGGTCATATTGCTCTAACTACCTACTGATTTTGGCAAGTAAATCTACACAAAGGAATATAGGGTCTAGGGTGACAGCTGAAATGCCCTATGGATCTCAGTGACAAGGAACTGCTTGGCTGGCTAGCATCACTTCATTAGATTTCTCTTCTGCATGGAATACATTTTATTTTTTGTAAATGCACACATTCCAGCACATGCATCAGTTCCACATCTAGCTATAACTAGAAAGCTGTTTGATGTCATTGTTGCTCCCTTGGTGCTGTCAGCTCAGCTACACTGCATATTGATTATTTAAGTTTTGCCTGATTTATAAATGTTTGTGAATCTGAGGTGTATACTCAGCAATTAACACACTAAATCAGGAATGATGGCAGCTTAACATAAGTCATTGATATGTTTCTGTAAAAATGGTCTCAAGATCAAATGTTACTCTTATGATCTCGATATGAGTTCCATTGTACAGTAGACATAAGAGGGTTACGTCTTTTAGGGACTGAGCCCTTTAGGTTTGGCCTCTCAAAATCAGAGGTGCAGCTTGTTTTCCCAGCCAATTTGTATGAATAAGCATACCAGAGTAGAGTCAGAAAAACAAAGAGTATGAGCTTGAAGTCCATATTGAGATTATGGAAGTGCTGTGAATTAAGGGTGTCAATGGGGTTTCAAGTCCCAAATAATCTCCACTTGCAGACTAAAATATTATATATTTTCCTTTGACCCACTCTTTTGATGATTCCTCTTTTTCACTGCAATGTTTTAAAAGGCTGGCAGCATTGGGCACACTCTGTAGATGAGATGCTATCTTAACTCATGCAAAAACCCTTAACTTTAACATTAACTTGGACTGGGGAGGTTTAAAATTATAATTATGTACGAACTTTCCAATGTAGGAAAAAACTGGACTACCACCAAAAACAAGGGGAGTATGTGCAAACTGCCAGGACTGAGATTCAAACCCAAGACTTTGGTGCAGAAGAACATACTGTGCCGCTAATAAGAAATCACTCCTTAGGCCTAAATTTTAATCTAAGCAATACGCAAAAGCTTTTAAATGTTAAATAAAATGTTAGGTTCTATTGTAAAGAATGTTGACTATAAAAACAAGCACGGACTATATACCATAATGCACTAATGGGGCCGCATCTGGAGTACTGTGTGCAGTTCTGGACATCAGGGTACAAGTAAGACATAGCAGCACTTGAGGATGTGCAGAGGAGAGTGACCTAGTGTATCCCAGGATTTAAGGCCCTGTCATACCCCGACAGGCTCAAAGAATTAAACTTGTTATTCTTGAGTAGAGGAGACTGCAGGGGAACCTAATCAAAGGCATTGATAAAGTGGATCCCGCAGAATTCTTTCAGCATAAAAATAAATGGAAATTAAGGGGAAGAGCACTTAGAACTAATGCCAGAATGCAATGGGAATCTGGAAAAAAATATCGAGCCATGTAGTTGAAACAAAACCCTTGACAACCATTAGGAAGTATCTGGATGAGATATTGGGACAACTTGTTTGATGGTCTCTCGTTTGTCTAATTTCTTAAGTTCTTATGTATGTTCTAAACTACTAAAATGTTTCTGAGAAAAACTTGTGCTGATGCTCAGGTTATAAGGATTTTTGCAGCATGCGTTTATAAGGTGAGTTTTGACACTGAACAGGTTTGGGAAGCAGGGGTAGGGTAACTTAAAATTATTAAAATATACCAATTTTGTAGGTGGTGCGCATGGTTATGGAGAGTTACTTCTGATGTCTCATACCTTTGAAGTTCATGCTGCTGTTGTTCATGTATGTACTCGCCAAGTCTTTGTAGAACCCATACCAGCTCCCCTCCAAACCACCTCCACTTTAGTTCTCTAGTTTCCCTGCCAACACCTCAAACTAGTGATTCTAAGTTAGCTGTCTTTGGGTGTTGACGTAAAAGGTGCCTGTTGTGGATTGATGCCTTGAGTAAAGCTGCCAAGATATGCTCATGCTCCTGCAACCTTTAATTAAATTAAGTGTGTTTGAAAGTGTTAGATTATTTTTGTGGATGCAAAACACTGAAACATTATGCTAGGTGTTATCTTGAGCTTCTATATGAACATGGGTAAACTGTTCAACTTAATTAGCTTTTAAAGTCCATTACTAATGGTGGAGGTTCAATGTGTAAGCCTCTGACTATCATTGCAATACATAATAATGAAGAGAGGTGCTACTCATTTTTTCCCAAACTTGAAAAGGAACGTTGCTTTATTTCTTTTTTCCAAGAACACATACCAAATGGACTATATTGGTCTCCTACATAGATCTTGTACAGTTGTGCAATAGTGACAGGAAAACCATAAATTTTCACTGATGGTAACACTGCTGGATCAGTGTCATCTTCCTGCCTCATCTAGACCCCATGTCTCTGGTGACTTCAGTACTGGCAAACTGTCCTCAAGTGGTACTGGACACATGGCTGATGGTAGATTGGGGTACTCGATTGAGTAGCCATAGACATTGATCAGACAGAAGCAACAGCCCGCCACGTGACCCTTCTGTTCTCATCATACTATTTGGGACTGCGAATGGTATTAACTTCTGAATACCTCTGAGCCAAGCTCACAGATCGACAAAGTTTGTTGTGTAACAAATGTAAGGAGCTCTCGGTTTGTCTTTATCACCAGTTTTACAACTGAAGTAGACCTCAAACTCTTTCTCAACAAGTGACGTCATGCTGCATCTTTAAAGCTTCAGTGTACACTCACTACAAATGTAACAGAACGCTTAGTGGGTATAACAACACTGGAGAGATATTTTAGCAAAATGCTAAGTATGCACACACTATGCCATGCCTACAAAACATGTGTATCTGCATATATAGAAACTAATATCAATGTAAGGAAAAGCATCTGTGTATGTGAGCTGCTCTTACAGGCTGTCCTGTCAGCACCCATTCTGACTAAGCCTGACAATGTGTGCCAAAGCTTTAGGACATCCAGTGAATGTTGTGTGACCTGCACTTAACACATGGCAGACATGGCTAGACTAAAGAAAAGAGCTTATGGGCAACTTATTAGTAGACTTAAAATATGACGGGAAATTACAAAAATAGGTGATTGTAATGGTACATCATAGTTGATTTGTTTTTATCTGCATGCCAAAATCCACCCAGTTGTGCTCAGGTAGCAAAATCTTCATTGTATAGTGTTATTGGTACAAAGTTAACATGCTGCTTAATTTAATTTTCTAGTGGAAAGTTGATCATTTTTATTTGTTCAATGCATTATTCTTTTATAGCTCTTATATTTATTATTACCTGTTTTCCTTGACACTTTTATCCAAGGTCACTTCTACCATTTGGTCACATTACAACTGATGACAGGTCAAATGGCCAGCTAAGGGTCACACAGAGAGGCAAAGGCAGAAATCAAACCAGCTACACAGGATTTTACAGTTCAGTATCTAAGCAACAACACCATACTGTCTCCTTTGAAATATGTAAGAAACACAATACAGCACCACATAATCAGGGTAGTGATGTGAAATTAGCTGTTAAAATTATTTATTGTCTAAAATGTGCAGATGGGCTACTGCTTCCTCTATGCTTCAGTCATCTGGCAAAAGTTTCTAATTGCCTAGTGAAGGCTCTTTAATAAATCACAATCACTTTTATAAATCACACATTTTAGGATAATTTCTAAAACCAGATATTTTTTTTTTAGTTTTATCTCAAACTCATGCTACTGTCAGAAATTCCACTCTGCTATGTCCACTTATATTGAAACAGTGGTTAGAGCTGATGCCTCACAGCTCCAGGGTGCCTGGTCCAAATCCTGGCTCTTTCACTATCTTTAAGGGATCAACACATCCATGTGGCTGTCTGGTTAACACTTTGTAAAGGAGATACTTGAACCTTTTCAGCTGGCAGTTTTCAGGTGACAGGCCTTAAGCTTGAAAGTCTTATCATGCTGAACAGGAGTGCAGAGTATTCAGGGAAAGCTGAAAGGCAAAGTAGAATTTACAGTATTTTGCTTAGTTAGAAAATGAAAGAGAAACTTAAAAGGTTTTATATAGCCAACTTTAAGCAGTTTTTGATTTCCATGGAAAAATAATCTTGAGCAGTGATAATTCAGTAACATTTTCTGTGTGTTTTGAGAAAACAGTAAGCTGTCAGCTAACAGAGATAAAAACAAGTAAGCCAGCTGTCCCTTGTGTCTGAGAAATGAGGAGGAACCTGCCTTGTATTAGGCATTTCTCAAAATAGAGTTTATTCTAAGTTCAGTGGCTGCTTATTCTAACAATTCTATCAATTGACACTTCTCTCAGTTCAGCTGTTGCTTTTCAGACACTTCTATAATGAGCTCAACTCAGTTGAAAACATGGACACTGAGAGAGGGGTCTCCTAGCTGAAATGGCCACTTTCATGGGGTTCTGTCTCTGAAAAAACTTGAAAAAGAGATCTCTCTCCAGGAAGAAATCTTTTACTTTTCATTTTTTGATTAATTTGCCTGTAAAGAAAAGAAGCCATCTGGGAATTGTCATCTGGGATTAAACAGAAACTGAAACTGCTTGAACCCACTCAGGTTGTATAATTTTTGTATTAGTTATATATTGCATATTGATTTTTACTGCTTATATTTTTGTTCTTGATGCAAATAAGTAGAATTTTTAAATGAAAGTTTAAATCAACAATGTTGTCTGATAGCTACTAGCATAGCAGAGAAGCCAAACTGTTCACTCCTTGTCTAACTACGGCCCTTTAAGGGCATGAGAGGACGCTCTTGTGAAGCTCTCTACTAGTGCTAAACTGGACTGAAGTAAAGGAGTGAAAGTAAAGACAGCCTCAACTGAAATAACTTATTTCAAAAAGCATCTTTTCCCAGATACTATAACGATGGTGCAAAAGAGAGAGGATGAACTTAATGCTAAATATTAAACCACACCATAAAACCTCTGAGCAGTGCAACAATTCTATTAGCAACTGTGAACAATTATAAACCCACACATAAACAGTCCGTCATACTGAAGAGCAGTTCAATGTACTTAAATTACAGGCAGTTCCAGTTTGAAACTCCTGAGGCACTTCTTGGACATTTGAGTGTCTATTCCCAGCACGTTCAGTATCGAGCAGCTCTGGATAAACCTCTATAATGAGAGGCACTTCTACTATTTACCACTGATTCTTTTTCTGGCAATTAAAACAAAGACATTGAACAGTTTGTAATGTAAGTATAGTACACTGAACCTCTCTCTGAATTGAACTGCCTTTATCTGTTGGTTTATAGTATTTTTATCATAATTGTTGCACTGCTCAGCAGTTTTTTGTGCTTTCCTGTAATATTAGGTATTAAGCTCATCTTCTGTCTTTCACATCATCGTTAAAGACAGCCTCAGTCAGCAAGTAGCCTGCCATTAGAGGCCCCTAGGGTTGAATATGCAGGGTACAATAAGGAAAGTGATGCAGGTAAGATGTTACAGGTAACAGTTGTGGAGCTGGGTTTGACATTTCTTCCTATCCCCCATTAAGAATAAAACCTTTCATGTTAGGTGCATGACACAAATGATCTGAAAACATATTTTTTAAAGATGGACATGAATATTAATTTTTCATGGTATTGATTGTACAGCCTTCATTACGAATGCATTTCCCGTTCTTTCTGGCTTTTGGCAATTGCACCTCATAGACTATAAATGGGCATGGCTAGAGTTGCAGCCCCGTTTCCACCCACAATGTGGCAGCTTCAACAGTGCAGCTAATTGACAAAGAGGGCAACTAGACTAGCATTTGGAAATACTTCCTTTTTTTTTTTTTTTTTTTTACTAAATACGGCCAGAAAACCAGAATATACATGTAAGCCTGTAATATTTCAGAATACCAACTTAAGGGTCTAACACAAGCAATTTAGCCAAAAACTTGAAAGACTAGCACACAAGTCAATACAAAGAATTTCGATAGGTATGTATCTTATTTCTAAATTATGCAAACATTAACCAGAATAAGCCTGAAAACATTTGCGTTTGAGGTAGGGATGCAACATTTGATTTTTTTTTTCTACAGGTTAAAACTTTTTTTGCAGTCAGTTAAACGTTTAACACATTAAGACCGGGGTGTGTAATTATTGTTATGTGTGGAACACATTTATTCTGCTGTGTTCATTCAGGCGCTCTGTTGCTCCCTCAGTTTTTAAACCCTCACCAAAAACTGTGCTGCCTTAATGTTTTACTATCTTTTACTTTATTATGTGTGATATTAATATTATATTTCACCACATTTGCTTTATAATGTAAGGTGTAAAAACTTTTCAATGCTCATTTGCATAAACTGGTGCTACTCCATGTCCTCATATACTCGGATTTAAACTTGTTTACTTTTTATTTTATTTATAGAACTTTACTCCTACCTTTTACAAAAGATCGCACTGCGTGAAGTATTTGCATTTAATGACTTCAATTTATATTATTTATTTAATAAGGAGTTTAATGTAATGTAGAATTGCGGTTTAGTTAAATATATTTTTAATGGGTTACAAATATATACTTTATTGGGTATCAAAAATGGTATTGAATCTCAATACTTGTCATGTGTGGTTGGTGCCATTGTCAGGTTGTATCTTTTTATCATTACAATATATTTGGAACTTATGAATTACCTGGAAAGAAGCACCTGACTCCATGGGCCAATAAAATCTAAAATGGGAGCGGCTGACCATGCCTAAAAAGTTGAAGGTGTAGTGAAACGGAGATGAGAGAAGAGAGGCAAGGAACAGCACAAGAGAAAATTTGTAGATATTACAGGGAAAACTACACTGACTATAGGAGGAGCTCAAGTGAACCTGGGTTCATTCATGGAAAGCAAGATGTCTTGATGACATAGAGGATCATTTTTCTGTTTGATAGAGAACATGGGAGAGGGCCTGAGCTGCCTGTGTGAGGAGGCCTCCCAGTATTGAGGTATGGCTCGGCCAAAGCCTCGCAATAACAAACATTAAGGAAAAAACGAAAACAGTATTTCTATGGATAGACATTCACGGGACTTTATTCACTCAGTTAATTCTTTAATATAATTGCTATTTGTGTATTCATGCTTTATCAGTGGAGTGTCTTGTATTGTAATCTGCCAGTGTGGGGGGTTTATTTGTTTACAATAATAATTTTATTTCAGTCATTGTTCTTCTGTTGGTGTGCTCTGTACTTGTTCTGTGGTTAGCAGGGAAGCAGTGCCAGTCATTTGCGCTCCAGATCATTTAATTGTTTTTTTTCTTTTAGTCACCACTATAGGGATTGGTAGTGCATACTATAATCATTCCCTCCAAGGGCGGGAAAAGGGTCCAGAGGAGTGGTACATGGGTTAGCTCATACTGTGTACCAAATATGACTCCAGCTCCATATAACCCTTCTATTGTTTAAGGCAAAATGTGGTGTATGCTGCTTGTGTGAGTGCATTACCCTGTGATGGTGTGCAACCCTGTCCAGGAGATTGGTTCATGCCTTGCACTCAATGGTTACTGGGATAGGTTTAAGCAACCCTCTGGCATATTACAGATGGATGGATGGATGGGTCAAACTTTTTGCTTTAAAACTCCTATATACAAAAGAGCTCTAGACCTGACTAAAAACACTTATTGTATACAATAGCCTGTCTAGGAGTAGGAGAGCATTTTCTTTAAATATCAGGGTACTTTCCTAATGGAAAGGCAAATTTATGTATAAAAACACTCTCTGTTTTTTTAAATCAATCATGTGGTTATACCAGAATACCAGTATAGTGTATATGAAGCAAGTCAAACATAAATTGAACTTTGCTTATTGTGAAGCAACTTTGGCAACTTTTATGCTTTATCTAATGTCTACAATTATTTAACAAATAAAAGTTTTGTGTATCTACTGTAATTTTATTAATTAATTAAAATCTCCTTCCATTTCCTGGATCAACAGATCCAATGAAAGGACCAGTCCTGGATTTGGCAACACTCACTCACACTCACACCAGGACAAACACCTAGAGGAATAACCACAGGAATACACACAGAGCAAATACATAAGAGGCCAGGATTTAAGCCAGAAAATCTTCTAAAGCTGTAAGGCAGCAGAATTACTTTCTTGTGCATCTATGCTGCCCATAATCAAATAGTTTCTGAGAAAAAAAAAACATATACATTGTCATTCAGGTTTTGTTCTGTCGAACATGCAAATTTGGTATATTCAAAATTGCAGGATAGTAATGGGAAAGATAGTTGTGGCACAAGGAGTGAAAAAAATGAAGTGCAGGTTGCATATTATACCATAAATAGCTCAAAACCTTGTTTCTGCTTCCCCTGAAACTACAGACCATTACAGCTGATAATGATAGGCAGAATGGCCCACTACATATTGTAAAGTGAGAACAATAACTATTTGTTCGATGAGCAACTGTAGTGCCAGAGTTCTCAATGGATCCCCATAGGGCAGCCGTTTCAGCATTTTTCAAAAGCATAATAAGCAATTTTATAATTACTTATTAATCCAAACAGACGAAATAAAAACATTTTACCCCTTCTTATAGACTCAGGCATGTTCTTTCACTTCAGAAAAGCCTGCCTTCACATTTCTACCAAATATCATCAATTATGATTTCCCAGTTTACTACAAAGAGTCGACAGACTAGAAGAATATGTCTTCTGATACTGTCATCCTTCCTTCAGCTGTCTCTCTTCTCTGACTGACCTTCCCAATTAACTTCAACTGCTTCTCATCACTTTTCAAGTCGTCACTGAAAATGCCATCCTTATCGGCAGTTTCGGCAAAGCTCCAATGGGTTACAGATTGCTCGATTTTCAATTTGTACGGCCTCATTTTGCAGGTGTTTCTGTTTGCACCTCATCAGCAGTGAGGTGAAATGTTTTGTGTTAAAGACACCCCTGCCTATCTTTCATAAATCTAAGCAATCTTTTCTCTCAGTCTAAAAATTGTATTGTGATAGGTGGCCTGGTCAACAGTGGAATAGCAGGCAGGAAATGTTGGCACAGGGCAGTGGTAGGGCTCAGCATGACCCCAGGAATCTGAGGGAATATGGACAAGCAGGGAAATAATGTCACCATACCGGGGTGAAGATGGAGGGGCAAAACCAGGGGACAGAATACCCTGTATGGATGCCCTTAGTTGCAAAAAAATAGAGGACCTAGGGAAAATTGAGGGAAATGCAGCTTAGAGACAAATGTAAAATGATCCTTTAAAGGTATTTGACTGTTGGCAAACCAGAAACTGCCAGGAAGTTCTGGCTCCATTTACAGAAGTAAAGCAAAGCCATGTAGGGCTGGCAGGATTTTAATAGACCTTCCCAGGCTGGAAGAGAAGTGACCATGCTACCCTTTAAAGTGGGAGAATGATCTGAAGAAATGATCCTCTTAAGGGAACTGACTGCTCAGGGGTGCAGGTAACACCAGGGGATGTGAGTGGTAGCTTTATTATGGTGATCTTAACGCTGCTCAAAATACTCTGATGATGGAAGCTACCTTGGGATGGATATTAAAGTTGCCTCAGACCTAAAGACTCAACAACTTTGGACTTGGGAAGGGAGTTGCAGCAGAGACCCAACTGTTTGGATAAAGATGTGCCAGCTTATATATATATCCATCCATCCATTATCCATCCATCCATCCATCCATTATCCAACCCGCTATATCCTAACTACAGGGTCACGGTGGTCTGCTGGAGCCAATCCCAGCCAACACAAGGTGCAAAGTAGGAAACAAAACCCAGGCAGGGTGCCAGCCCACCGCAGGGCAGCTGATATATATAT